>BBXU01000451.1:0-45880 GCA_001598975.1 Parachlorella kessleri
ACCCCCCACCACACACACACACACACTCTGCTTTGCACTCCTATGCAGGACTTGGAGGAGGCCGAGAGCACCCCGGTGCCCCCCACCCCCAAGGACACCCTCACCCACCTTCGCCTGGGGCCGCGGCGGCAGCTGACACTCATCGACTCAGCCTGCCCAGCGCCAGGCCGCCGCGCCCAGCTGGCCCCCGCCCTTGCAAGTGTGTTTGACACCGTGGTGGAGGTTCAGCAGAGGGAAACTCGGGGGCGGCTGGCGAGGCCTGCCAGCTCCATGCCGCGTGCGTCCACCCTCACGCCCGCTATGTCAGGCAGCAGCAGCTTTGCAGCGGCAGCCCAGCGGCTCTCAGCAGCGGCTGGTGGGGCTGGGGGTGGCAGCCCCATCAGCAATGCTGCTGAGGCGGCAGGTGCAGCGGGCGGCGCCGCTGCATCAGGCCCTGGCCAGGCGGTGGCAGCCACGCTGGCAGCGGGCGCAGCAGGGCTCAGCGCAGCAGGGCTGGCGCCCCCAGCAGCCCCTGTTGCAGCGGCAGCAGGGGTCTTGGCAGAGGAGGGAGGCACTGGTGGTGGTGGGGCACAGCAGGTTGATGGGGAGGATGATCAGGGCAGCGGCTTGTCGTCGCTATTGTCCTGGTTCAGCCCGCGCAAGCCCACCTCCACCGCTCTGCCGCCGCCAGGCTCAGTAGCAGGTCAAGCTGACAGTGCAGCCCAGAACCCCCTAGCGGGCGCATTACAGGCCCTCGATGACAGCACGCCACCTCTGCAGGCAGCCATGAGGCGTTCACCTGCCAAGCCGCCGCAAGCGGGTGGAGCGCAGAACGGTCATGTACCAAACAGTAGAAGTGGTGCCAGCAAGACGGATGGGAAGCCTGCAACTGCTGGCCCCGAGTCGCAGCCGTTTCTGGCATTCAGATTGGGCAAGCAGTCTGAGGCCCAGCCAAGGGGCTCAGCTGACGCCCTGACAGGCAGCACCGGTGCAGCTGAAGGCTCAGCAGCAGCACTCCGCTCCCATGCAAATGAAGCTGTGGCAGCTGAAACACCTGGGCTGGCTGCTGTCCTTGGGCCGGCAGGACTTTCGGGCATCGGACTTGCAGCAGCAGGTGCAGAGGGTGATGCAGCCGTGCCTGCCATGGGGGCTGCCCAGGCCTCGCAGTCTAGGCGCTCGCCAAGCTCACTTGTGGCACCAACAGCAGCAACTGCACAGGCCACACATGGGGATGCAGCAGCACAGCTCCCAGCAGCGGCAGCAGCAGCAGCAGCAGAGGCTCCAGCAGCGGACCCGGCAGCCTTCCTAGCCCAGGAGCTGGGTTGCGTGCTGGACTGTGATGCGGTGGAGCTTGGCGCCTGTCACCTGGCGCTGGCGCCAGCGGGGGAAGGGCTGGTGCTGAGCTGGCGCCAAGATGTGCAAGCCGTGCTGGAGCCAAGTGAGCGAAGCATATAAGCACCAAGCGTGCTAGAACGTTTGTAAATATAGACTCCTTGGCCCCACCGGTGTCTTTGTGCAGGAACGCTTGTCGTATCAGCTGAGCCTCTGGTACTAGCCAGGGGCTGTGGATCCTTTGACCTTTGACCTCGAGCATGCATGCATGAGGCTCTCTGTGTGTCTGCCTTGCAGGTGATGCATCCGCGGCGCTGCTGGGAGCGCTGGGCCGGGAACCCAGCACAACCACCCTGGCCGAGCTCTTTGAGGGCCAGCCCTCCCTTCCCCTGCCACCCCCCGATGGCAGCACGGCAGTTGACGGCAGTGACAGCCACGCTGGCGCCCAGGGTAGCTGCTGCTCAGGGGGCGTGCTGGGCCTGCTGAGCCGGCAGGTGCAGTGGGTTGGGGGGCGACAGCTGTCGGTGCTGCTGCTGCAGTCCACGCTGCCCGACCTGCTGCTGACCCACGACAAGCTGGTGAGCTTGGGTGTTGCTTGTCTGGCCCTGCCTGGTGAAGGAAGTGTGGTATATCGTTGTCGTAGGCCCCTTGCACTGCTTTGTGTGCTGTTGCAGCTAACCTGGCAAGCTTCCCACAGAGCTTCCCCAGTGTTGTTCCCCCAGGCAGCAGCATGCCACCAGAGGCTTGGTCTTGGTGGCATGGCACCCAGGCGTTTGTGGTCGCCTAAGTGTAGGGCCCTTTGATGACCGCAGGAGGGCGAGTTGCGGGGGGTTCTAGACCAGCAGATTGCTGTGTGCCCCCACCCGCTGCCCCACAGCCTTCTGCTGGGCCTGCTGGGCGGCGCCGGGGCCGTGGCTGTGGTTTGCCCCCGGGAGGTCATGCCTCCGCAGGGCAGCGGCAGCAGCAGTCAGCTATCAGGGTCGCTTGTGAGCAAGCCTGTCGTGCATGCCACCCCTCAGAAGTCCAGCTCGGGCGGTGTTGATTATGGTGCTGCCACTGTAGCAGACGAAGAGGGTGCTTCGGCCTTTTTCCAGGCATTCTATGCTGCGCTCAAAGGTGGCGCTTCCATTACAGCGGCCCTGGCAGTGGCTGAGTGCGCCCAGCCAGGGCTGGCGGGGGTGTTTGGCGTGCATGGTATGCGGGACGGGGCGCTGGTAGTGCTGCCAGACTCATGAGCACCTTTTTTTGCAGAGTCGAATGGGTGGGTAGCAGCTGTGCAAATCGATTACGGGCCTATTAGCACTGGTTGCGGAATGGTTGCCTTGCTTGAGTACACCGCTAACTGCTGTTGCTATGCGTGCTGTGAGACAGGCAACGCATGATGTACGTTTAGCTATGTTCCCCTGATATGTTGGAAGAACACCTTGTATTTTGCACCATTATGTATCAGTCCCACATCTGCTGTAGTGTGCCTTTGGGTCAATGCCTTGCATTGTACTGCGATTCTTAGTTGATACCATCGGCATCAGCTGGTCCCCTTGGTTGGTTTGAACCAGCCTGACAGGTGCGCATAGCTGTGTAGTGCAACGCTGCAAACGCAAGAACACCTGCTTGACCTGCCCATCAGTCGGGCTTAGGAAAACCAGTGGGTGAGTCACATATGCATAACTGAAGGGTATTGTAAGCTGTCTTATGCAGAGGCTGTTCACCCAGCGTATTGCGAGGCGTACCAGTGGCAAGTTTGGAAAGAATTTGGTTGCGAAGCCTTAATGTCCTAGAGTCTTATGCACAACTGCCAGAATGCACCTCGATAGCGCTCCCTTCTAATAGTGCACACAATGACATAGCAGCCTCGATTAGATAACTAGATAACAATGCCTGCTACATATCATGACAAGCGACTGCCTTGCATGTGGCTGTGAAGCAATGCTGGGGATATCAAAATATGCAGCCTATTTCTTGCCTGGCCCACTTCACAGACATCCCAGCCCTGCTTGGAGGGGCTTGACTTGCATACCGCGGCACCATTTGGACTGAGATGGTGCTAGACGCTGGAGGCACACCCTACCGCTACCTACTGGCACCATACCTTGCCGCCCAGGCTCTGCAAGTCCACCAGGGACAACCCTCGCATTAGACTGCTGCTCTTGCCGTGTCAGGCTGCTCCCAGAGCTCCAGGGTTGAAGGGTGAGTAATCAACTTGGTCCCTGGTCGTAATGGGCAAGGCTTCGGTCACATGCACATAGTCATGCACCCGGAAGACAAAGGCTCTCTGCAGGCAAACAAGTTACAAACTCAGCATCCACGGATGCAGTAGGGATCTTGTCAAGTCCAAATGTGTCCAGGTGAAACTATAAACAAGGAATATCTTCGTATTCATGGCCGTGTACGCCAAGTGCAAGCCTTTTAGTGTTTGGCGGGACCATCATACTATGCGGCCCACGTGTGTAGATGTGCTGCTTACTGATTTGGATTGGTGCATTGATGAAGGACACTACCACAAAGAGTACGGTATGACCCTCCGGCAGTTGCATTTCCACTGACTTGCACCATGCCAAGCTAAAGCGGGTAGCCTAAGTGGGCAAAGAGTTCCTAAAGCTCCTGGCACAGTGCGGCTCAGGGTTACGCTGACCTTGGACCCCGGCAGGGACATATCCCCATGCAGCACATCTGCACTGCCACTGACTTGCAATGTGTCCCCCGTCTTGAAATCCAGGAACAACAGTGCCGCCGTGGGCTGTAGCAGCAGGTTGCCTGCACACAGACAGAGCCTGGGATGGACAGAGAGGCGCTCCGAGGCAAGCAGCAAGGGTCGTCCCGAGCTGCCAAGTGACTCTTGGCAATGTGTGAAGCCAGACGCAGCCATCAAATCTATAATGTGAAAAATATGCAGCGTGTAGTATGTACACCCAAGAGGAGTCTTTGGGGCCCAGTAGTCACCTCCTGTGTTAAACATATAGTTCCCAGGGTAATCTCCCCACTTCAGCACAGCGCCCCTCTCAAGTACTTGCACAAAGCCTGGCATGCCGCCGCGCAGCGAGATGTCACAGCCGAATGCCAGCGCTCCCTGCTCTTGTCTTTGCTGCTGCTGCCGCTGCTGGTGTTGCAGCTGCTGCTGGGTGCTGTTTGTGGCAGCCGGAAGAGACGCTGCTGCAGGCTGCACCGCTGCCGGCCGCTGCCCAACCATCCCAGTCAGCTCCCCAGCTAAGGGACAGGAGCTGGAGGCTATGAAGAAAGTGTCTGCAGCCTGAACAAGGGACTGCTCTGCAGCCCCCAAGGCGCCAGCGCCAACGCTGGCCCGCCAGACTGGCGGCGCTGAGCTGCCCATGCGGTCTAGACGAGGTTCATCTAGCTCTATATGGCGGACCTGCAACATCAAGGCACCAAGCGAATGAACCACTGAGAACTGCAGGGGGCGAGAAGGGATAGCAAATGCTCACACGTGGGCAGGCAGCTTAATGCAACTCCTTGCTACAGGTGCAGCAGAAGTTACAAATCTCTGACAAGGCTTGCTGCCGGGCCATTGTAGGGAGGGAGTATGGGCCACTGCCGTCCTTACATTGACATACTTCTTGCAGCTGTCGTAGGCCTGCTCCACAGCTATCTGCATGTCCAGCTGGCCGGGGGCCGTGTACCTTACAGCCTCCACTGTGCCATTGACACGCACCCTGTACCGCTCGGCAAACCGAAGCACCAGGCAACCGACCTTCTGCCCAGCCCTCAATTTCAGCCGGTCTGCAAGCACAAGGGAGCCTGGTCAGGTGCTGTGTTAGCATATCGCTCTGAGGACTGCGGACTATCATGCTCTGCAAACCGTCTTCTTGCTTGCTGAATGCCTAGCTGCCGGTTTGTTAGGGATAGGATAGCAAATGTGCATTGCAGATGGTTACTACACACCCTCACCTCCATCAAACTGCCTGGCGCCCTTTATGGAGAGCCGAGCACCGCCGGCCGAGGCAGTGAGGAAGCCTGGGTGCCCGATGAGAACTGTGCCCCATAGCTGACCTCTTACGCTGTGTCCTGCACCATGTGATATCCTGCTGGTTGCAGGCGAGGTAGGATTGAAGACACACTGCCAGGAATGCACCAGACTGGATTTGCCGGCGACTGCTGGCTGCTATGTTGACGTCCTACCTGACACGAATAGGAAGCAGGTCTGCGAGCATAATTCTCTCTGATGTGCCGATAGTGTTGTGGCCTCCACTTGGCCTGCGTTGCAGGGAACCAGCCTTCGTTTGGTGTCCTGCAGGTCTGGTGGAGTTTGCTGGTGTATCCTTAAGTGGCTGCCGGATGTTAGTGCAGGGAGCCTACCGAAAATGATTTTAGGGTGTTGTTCTGTCAATCACACACACTTGGAATACTTTCTTCTGAGGGGAGCGCTGGGTGATGATGCTGGGCTCCAAGGTAAGGCTGCATCTGTGGACCAGCCTCTAGCCAGGTGCTTTGTCTGGCAACAAGCGTGCCTATGAGGACAGCCATATTGAGCACATGTAACACGCCAAAGGAGTAGCTTGCCGTAAGCAGTGTTGATACTCCTCGTTATGTGACGTGGCTGACTTACGCGACAGCGCGCGAGACAGGGTGCCACACTGTAGCGTACCAGGAGTTTTCCACGGATCTTCGTGATTAAATATGACACCTAATCGCTCAAGATTCAATGGTAGCCGAGTGAGGCAGCGCAGGTATCAGCCAACATCTCTCTGTGGCGGCCCGCCGCCAGTAGGTTTTGTATGTCCGTCAGCAACAGCTGGCGTGATCCTGAGCACAGGACGACAGAGAAAGCAAGCTCCTGACTTGTACCATGCAGAGGCAGCGAGAGGAGGGCGGGCCTGAGTTGTTCAAGCTATTGGGTGCAAGGCCTGGGGTATGTGCACTATATGCAGTAAGGCTGTGCAGGAACATTCACGTTACACGGGGGCCGAAAGCATATCAGCTTAGATAGAGCTTGACAGCCATACTGCTGACATGCGCGCGATAGCAAGGCCTGTCACCCACAAAAGCCTCCGCTACCTGCAGTTCCTTGGCTTCATTTGTCACACACAACTCTGACATAATGGGATCTGCCATACCTGGGTCCTCCATTTCTACAGTACTATGACATGCAATCACTCCTGCTTCAGGTCTGAAGACATGCTGCATACAATCTTACAATGCGCCTCACTCTAGCTCGTTTGAGCTGCGCAGCATGCGCAGGATGGGTCCCATGGCCGACGCCCGGACCCCTCCTCGAGGCTTGGTTGCCCCGGGGGTCAGCCCCTGAGGCCGCTTGCCGCCCCCGTGCGCCTCGCCAGCGTGGGTCCCAGAAGGTGATGCCGCCGCTGTGGTAGCTTGGCGGCTGGACCCTTGCTGCTGTGGCGGTCGTTGAGGGTGCTCTAGTGGGGACTGGACCACCAGCTGGCCATTGCTGTTGGCAGGGGTGCAGGACTTGGGCGCCCCACTGCTTGGCCCTGCCTGCCGCCGTTGCTGCTCCTGTTGCTGCTGCTGCCGTGCCAGCTCTGCTCGCCTTTGCTGCAGCTGCTGGTGCAGGGACGCCCAGCCACCCTTGGCTGGAATGACAGTGCCACCTGCACCGGTGTGTGACATCTGCTATAGCTTTCCACAGACAATCAGATGCCCAAACTCGATTGGCATTGCAGCGCAAGACAAGGACTGGGCTAGTGTAGAGCCTCTACTCTCCAAAAGCTTGCTCTCCCCTCACAGGCAACTTTACAATACTCTACCCAACCTGTCTCTACATAACTCTGGCGGCTCGCAGCATGCACAGCAGCACCTACCTGTCCCCATGGCTCCAGCCGGCCGGGGCGGGCCTAGCTGTGAGTAGGAGGAGGGGCCCAAGTCCCCCAGCGCCACATCCCCGCCGCCAGCAGGAGCAGCAGCACCAGTGTCGCTCGGCACCACGGCGGCCGTCTTCGCGGTCGCAGTGGCCGCAGCATGAGTACCTTGCGTCGGCTCCCTGGCGGCTTGTGAGTATACAACCCTGGGCGCGGCCGCCTTGTCAGCTAGCTCTGTCCGTGGTGGAGCTGCAGGGTCCAGCAGGCGCAGCTCCACGAAGGACGACAGCTCGGCTGCCAGCATGCCGTCCTCCTCGTACAGGCCCAGCTCTGCAGGGGCATGGTCAGGGGTGAGGCAGCGCCGCAAGTGCATGCAGCCTTCGCTCGCTTCATTCTACAACCTCTGCTTGTGCTGGTGCGCCCTGCACCCTGCTCCTTCTCATCAGGGCATTCTCTCCCCTCCGCAGACTCAGCTCACAAATTCCCTAGTGGGCTTAACGACCACCCTCGCATGCAGGTCACCCCACCTTGTTCCTCCTCCTCGTCCATCTCGTCCCCCTCCTCCCCGGAAGCAGCAGCCTCCGCAGCTTTCGCAGCCCTGGCTGCCGCCCACTGCCACGCCAGGGGGTGGGTGGCAGGGTCGGGGTGGGGCTCCAGTGTCAGGGACTGGCTCTGCCCATCCGCCTCGATGACGCGGCCCAGGCGCACCTCAGACACCTACGGGTTACTAACAGCAGGGCCGGGCTAAAAGCCATGGGAAGTGAAGTTTGAGACGGGAGGCGTTGTGGCCATTGCCCTGGCAGGGTGGTTGAAACATATTGAAGCAGCTACAAAATTTGGGCACAGCATGGGAGCACAAGCAGTTGGACCTTTGAAGCATGAGAACCAAGCAGCACATCGAAGGTGAATTTAGGGTTTTGAGTGGGCGGGGGCACATCTGGCTCATCCTGGGCGCCTACCCACCTGTGGAGCGTAGCTGGGACCCATTTCCAAAAACTTGTATGCCACCACGCTGCCCACTGAGGGCATGCCCCGCACTGCCGGGAGCCTAGCAAACTCGAACTCTGCAGCGACGGAAAGGTGACACAAGGGATTCAAGGGCAAGGAAGCAATCGTTCGGCAGTCGACATGTGCCGGCAGCCCAAAGACGCTCGTATCGCTAGTTGAATCTCCGCAGCTGCCCGGACGTGTGCTCAGACTCCCATCCTATAAGCCTCCCTTGCTGATGCTTATGCGACAAAGCCACAACGATCAACCAGCCCGTAGCACTGGAATGCATCCAGTCCTGCAAAAGCCGATGGCACGCACCTGCCATAGGCTGTGGCAATGCTGCCGCTCCTCTTGTTACCGTCTCCGCAGACGCTGCTGCTGCTGCACCTGCGGCGCCATCCGCCTGCGGCACTGGCACCTGCTCTCTCCCAGTCCGCGCCACCGCCAAGTCAGCAGCATTCTGCCTGGAACCGCCTGCCGCAAGCTGCTGCTGGGCCGCATTGACGCCCCCACTCTCTTCGTCAGAGCTCAACTCGGACTTGCCGCTGCTGCTGCTGTCATCGGCAAAGTACACGTGCCCGTCTGGTGTGATATTCCGTGCCTTGAGGCCGCTGGCGTGCAGCATGCTGCCCACATCCCCGGCTACCTGCCTCCGCTGCCCAGCCTTCGCCACAGCTGCAGCCTTGCCAGGGGGTGGGGCCGGCGCAAGCCTGGTACCAGCATGCCGGGCAGGCTGATGTAGCACAGCAGGATGCGGGCTGTATGCATTAGCTTCCGGCGCAGCCACCAAGCCGTCAGCTGGCTTTGTAGATCCATTTGCTCTGGGTTGCCGCTGGTGCTGCTGACTCTGCTGTTTCTGTGCTGGCTGTGCCCCGTGACCCGCTGCTTGGTCCCCTCCTCGTGCTGTTGCACCACCTGTAGCGGGGGCTGCACCAGGGCCGCCTCCATTTTCCCCTGGCTGCTGCTGCTGGCGCGGCTGTTTCTGCTGCTGCTGCTGCGGCTGCGGCGGCTGCGGCTGTGCTGTCGCTTTCTTGCCAGTGCTGGGAGGGAGCAGCCCCTCCCGCTTCAGGCGCCGCTTGACTGCCTTGCGCCTTGCACTCCTGCTAGGCCGCGGCTTGCCTGCAGCAGCCCCACCAGTGGCAGTGCCGCCAGTCTCAGGGCCGCCCAGAGTCTCCTCTCCTGCTGACGCCCGTTGCTGTATGCCAGGGCTGACGAGCTTGGCCGCAGGGGTGTAAAAGCGCTCTGACTTAGCGTCGACATCTGCTTGTTGTCGTGCTCCCTCAGACGACTCTGGGGAAGACTCTGACGCACTGCTGGACTCTGGGCTGCTCTCGCTCCTCTGCTCGCTCTCGCTACCTTCGCTGCTGCTGCTGCTGTCACTAGACCGGCTTCCAATGCCCTGCTCCTGCTGTAGCTGCTGCTGCAACTGCGGCCCCTGCTGCTGTTCCTGCTTTCCCTGTTGCCTCCCAACTGCTCTAACAAGGCCCTGGCCCACTTTTGGCTTCTTGCCTGCCGGCTGGGCTGCAGGCTCAGCCGCTGGCGCCGCTTTGCGCTTGCACGGGTTGTGTTTAAGTGTCAGCAGGTCGCCTTCTCGTAGCAAACCCAAGCCGCTACTGGGTAGCACTGCAAAGCCATCCAACTCAGCCACCAGCTGCGTACTGCCTCCGTGCCAAGCCAAGTGGCTTGCAAGCTGCAGGAAACAAGTTGGGAGAATCTCCATTAGTTTAGCCCATAGTAGGGCTGAAACGTTGAAGTGGAGGTGCCAGTGAGCGGCGCGCAACTGCACCACTTAGTGTTACAGATAGGACACTTCCTGTCCAAAAGCAAACTGCGGGTAAGAATGTCGCGAACAACACGAGCTCAGCGAGGTACATCGAGCTTTTTCTTTCGCACCTCATCCAGCAGCTGCTCAACGGTTTGGAGACCAGAAGAAGGCTGCCACCTGGAGACATAAACCAGGGGGGTCGCATGTGATGCATGCTAGTCGACGGTTGGGGTTAGTATTGAGCCGCTTACCAGAACCTATGATGTTGCTTATAAGTAGATAGTTCCTTCGCCAACACTTTGTCCAGCTGAACTCGCAACCTCATGATGGTTCCTGACAAAAGTCGCTGCACAGCACAAGGGCACGTTTAAGGCACAAGTACAGCTGCTTAATCCCATTTGGAAACCCACTTATGGTGCGTACTGCTGTTGCACGCCATAGTACCACCGTAGGGCGCGCTGGCGCCTTTAACAACACAGCTTCCGAGCGGTGCATCCCTTCCCACACGCTGACAGAGCTCCTCAATACACCGTAAAAATCATTCACGTACGCTCAGGAAACCCACAGCCAAGGCTTGAACATGAAGGAAAAGCGACTGGAACAGACTGATGCCGACGCTTTCGACGAGGATGAGGAGCCCACTAAAAGGTGGGGCTTTCGTGATTGTCACGGTCAAACTCTTAAAGTGTTTGACAAGGAGATGCTAGGTTGTTTGGGAACCAGCTGATCAGCCTGTGGCAGACCTTGGCCACTCGGTTGGACTGCTTGTGACCTGGTGCAACTGATGCTCTTGCCGCAGGCCCAGGGTCAAGTTTGTGACCCTGCAACCTGGGGGGGATGATCCAGGTACGAATACTCCTGGGATGGCCTCCTCTCAGCAGGGGGCCCTGCTGTGCCAGCCACTGGTTGCCCTGATTTGGCCGTCCTTGGAATTTAGCTGACAGTGCTAACCAGAGCTAGGTCACCTGGGACATGTACGCAGCGGATGCAATAGATGATGAGATCCCTGGGAGCGTGCGAGCCAATGTGGAGCCCTTGGTGCTGGATGATGTGCCTTTCAACCCCTACGACGCCGGCGGTGAGCAAGCAAATAGATAATGTCAAGTTCCAAGGCATCAGCTGCTCAGCTGTAGAACGTCCACAGCTTCCTTTTACTCGAATGGGCATTGCACTACCCTGCATACATTATGTCGCTGGATAGAGCGGTAATATAGTCTTGCTAATGCTGCAGCAGCCAGCTCCAACATGTGTATGTGACCTCCCTCGAGGGTCTGGGACGGGTGGTCGCTTGCCTCCCCGCAACCAGGCTACTTCCCGGACAATTGCAGCCTGCCTTGTGAGTGTCACTTTCCTCGTCGCCACACTGTAGACACCGAGCTTAGCGTGGCGCACATGGCTAGCGACCCTGGGTGGGCCCGGGCCCAGCGCAAGCTGCTGCGCATGCGGGACCAAGATCAGCATGCCATGGAGGCGGTGGTGCAGGTGAGGGGAGACGAGGAGGGAGGGAGGTGGTGACGGTGGAGTGGGCACAGGAGGAGGAGACAGGGTGCAGTGGGTGTGATGGTGCAGGGAGGGAAGTGGGTGGGTACTGTCGATACTGTTGTCATGAATTTGGCAGTGTACACTGGGGTAAGGGAGGTGGCCCCATTCTGGTCTACGTATATGGTGCAGGGTAGGAGTGGGAATACGGGTTGACACAGGCGGGATTGCCGTGCAGTGCACTGGGGGCTTGGCGTGAAGCCGCTTGTGCCTGTGGGTGCTGGCGTGTTGTCTGTGTTGTCCGTCCGCTAAAACAAGGCGACAATGCTAGCTGATGAGGCAGACGCATATGACTTGGGAGGCCCTGTGACCTGTCTGTGAGTCGCCATCATCTTGATTATTGGTCTGATGGGCTTACTGGCGCTGGATCCTTGGCAGGGTGAGGAGAAGTACGACCAGCCTGAGGAGCAGTACAACGAGGCGGGTGACGCGATGGAGCCATTCCACCTCAAGAAAGAGCGCGAGGTGAGATGTACACAGCCTAGGGCGCTTGCATGTTGGCCTGCTCGCAGTCGTGGTGCCCTGAAGGTGGGGCCGCCGGGCAGGGATAGCACGGGGGGTGGCATTGCATGATTGGGAACGGTGTTTCCAACGGGCAAATGTTTTCAGATGACAGTCACTCGCTGCTCTCACGCCAAGTCAGTTACTAGTCGATTAAAACTAGGAAGCACTGGCAATGACATTGCCAAGTGCTCTGAAGTGTGTTAGTGGAGGTCTCGACTTCGCAGGAGGGCTACATGGATGGGGAAGGCAACTACATTGAGTACGACCGGCCTGATGAGCAGGACGCCTGGCTAGACAGCATTGAAGGTGGGTCGAGTGATGTTCCTGGGCTGGGCGGTTGGCTGCATGCCTTAGGCGAGATGGCAGGGCTGGCTGGCATAGACTGTGCGGCCGCTGGTCATATGACCAGGTGACCTCCGCGTGATTTGCAATGTGCGTATGAGGTCGCTACGTGCAGCTGACCCTACATGCCCTCGGGCAAGGTGATCTGGAGCTTTCTTATGGCGGCCTTGCTACTGCAATAGCGTACCGCCGCAAGTACAAGCCATCGTGATGTATGCAAGAGCCAAGCCGTATCAGCCACAGCGGCCCACCCGAACCCCAGACAAATGCCTGCGCATTGGCACCCTCCCTGCAGACCAAGTGGAGGGCACAGAGGGCGACGCCAGCGGCAAGCTGCCCTACCCCAACGAGCCGGTGGCAGAGGACCCCCCGCCGCTGCCGGCGCGTGACCTGCGGCAGGCGCGGCAGGCGCTGGCGGCGGCGCTGCAGCCGGGGGAGAGCGTGACGGCGGCGCTGCGGCGGCTGGCGGGGGCGGGGGCAGTCATGGACAAGTGAGTTGCCAATGAGCGGACGAGAGTGGCATGCAGGGGCGGGGCCTGTGCACGTGGTGCAATGGGTCCCTGCTGAGCGCACTTTGGTCTTGGAGCACCCTTGCATGATACACAAGCTGTGGCTTTGTCTCGCATTGTGCTCTCCATCATGTCCTACTAGATGGCAGTTGTGTTGTGATAGTAAACTGTCTGGCAGGCCTGCCTTGCCATCCAGCTTGCAACAAACCTTGCACAGCTGCGGCCGTTGACTCCGGCATGGGCACCCTCCCTCACTGTGTCATTACCCGGAGCAGGCTCGTTTGCATTTCCAAGGACACGGAAGCACACAGCATGCTGTTGCGCTGCGCTGGCAGGTTTGGTGACAAGGGTGAGGCGGAGAAGGTCTGGCGTGAGCGCATGCACAGCGGCCGGACCGTGGCCCCGGGGAATGAGGGGTTGTTTGACAAGGTGGGTGCGACACTATGACTCAAGAGGCCTGCTATCTGGCACTTTGTGGAGCTAGCTTGGGCAGTGGAGTCGCGAGGAGACATGAGCACGCGCCTCCCAGCGTGCATTCCATGGATGCCTTCCGTTGGGGGCCTACTGGGTGCTCTTTGGGCCCTGGCGTCATGGTGGCACACGGCTGGGCATGCTTGGAGCGTGACCCATCTGGCGCAGAGTGCCACGTTGATACTGCTGGGTATGGCTAGCTGGGTGATGACCCTGAGGAGGCCGGAAGGCAGCCCTGTTGCCCCAGGGGTGGTCTGACGTGGGTGTGTTGGTGTTACTGCGTGCGAGGGCGCTCAAAACCCCCTCTTGCCGACTCCAGGTGACCGAGGCGGCAGAGGTCCTGTTTGACCACGGGGAGACCGACATCTACAGCGCCACGCGAGAAGCCCTGCAGGCCGGCCTTGAGCAGGAGCGGCAGCAGGAAGCAGCTCCCGCTGCGGCAGCGCCCACGGCAGCCGAAGCGGCGGCCGCGGCCGCGGCAGTGGCTGGCGCAGCCACCACCCATCAGACGCTGCAAGCAGTGGAGGGTCAGCAGGGCCGCTCGGCAGAGGGCAAGAAGGCGGAGCAAAGCCACTTGGTGACCGGCACGGGGGAGGGTGCTGGCGGTGGCGACAGGCACGCTCTGCGCAGCGAGCGCCAGCCGGCTCCTGCGGCCGCTGCGCTGCCGCCAGAGGGCATGGCGTCTGCCCCGGGGACTGAGCACGAGGCGCGGGGTCCCCACCAGGAGGGCGCGGTGCACGGCTTTGCGGCAGAACTGGTCCAGGATGTGCTGGATGAGATGCCGGTGTCTGCACTGCCACCCCAGGTGGGGGAGGCTTGGCTGTGGCTGGGGCGTGGGCGTGGGCTGGTAGACCGGCTGCTGCAATTTTTCTTTTGGCCTTCGATGTTTATGTGCTAGTTGGGGTGTGAGGTGCGTGCAGGCACGCACCTGCATCAGCTGAGAGGGCAGCGGCTTGCCATGCCCGACAGCCGCTGCCATGTAACCAGTCAGACTGCCCTGGCCACTATTGTGAACAGCCTTGCTGTGTTGGCGTGTTTACAAGGGAAGGAACTGGCGTCGTCTCTATGCAGTGAGTCAAGACTTGTGTTGAACCTGCAGGAGGTCGAGGCTGGGCTGGGCCTGCCCTTCGCTTCCCCAACCGCTGTTGAGTATCACAACAAGGCGCTGGCGGCGGAAGGTGCGCTCAGTCAATGCACGTGGGCACTTCAGGAGGCAGTGACGATCTTGTCGACTGCGGTGCCAAATCATGGGGTGCCGTGGGTGGTGGGGGGGAGCCAGTTGCGATATTAGCATATGCTCTCCCAGCCGTCAGAGGGTGCCTATGATGCTGTCCTCCAATGTGACAGACCAGCTGAGAACATCCTTGCACTATGATGCTTTGCATCACTCCCCGCCTGGCTGACACCAGGTGTCACTGCTGCAACTGCCTGGCAGGCCGTATGATGGTGCGATGCGTGCTGGACCTGCTGCAAACATGCTGTCAAACAGGCTTGTGTCCTGGCTGCCACAGAGCGTAAAGTGATGGTGCCCGGGCTTTCATTTGTCCTGTAGGCAAGGAGGAGCTGTCAGCTCTGGCCCAGCTCCATGGTCAGGTTGCCACGGGCGGGCCATCACCGCTCAAGGCAGCCCTTGATGGCACCTTTGCCACCCGGCCAGGCGAGGAGAGAGGGCGGAGGGAGGTGTGAGACAGGCATGGAACCAAACCCTTCCCTGTCTATAGAGGGACCGCCAGAAGCATGCCCAGGCTCGTTTGTAGGATTGAAGACTGGAGCCAACCGGGTTCTAATGTGTCAATGGTGGTGTCGTGTAGGAGGGGGCCAGTATTGCTATGGCTGCATGTTTTCATTAGGGGTCACTCTTGAGCACTTTAGCTGCTATGTGCCAACTGCGGCTGACGTGTAAAAGGCGGCTAGTCTCAATGGTTGCTAAGGCTTGCATCTTCTTGCGCCGCCGTCGGTGAGCGCGATAAAGGCACAGACCAGCTATGTGCATGAAAACTCAGTATCTCTGTAAAGTAAAAGGAGAGTAACAAGCCCGCACGTCCTGTTTTACAGATCTATCGGGTGCCAGGTAGGCCACACAAACAAAAACACAACTCCATGCATAGAGGGCGAACAGCGTAGGAAAACTGGTGGAGGCTGGAGGGAGGGAGTAAAAAGAATAGGACATATCTAGTGTAACTTGTCAAATGATGTAGTTTCTGGGTGGGCTGACGGTCAAACACAGCAGCCGCAGCAAGAAAGCAGTAGACAGCGCCGGGGGTCAGATTCATCCAGGGTGCCTAAGGAAACAACACTCAGTATGGCATGCACATGAAGCATCCTACACCAATAACACTCATGGCGCAAGCTGCACAATTGCGCGACACACAGCATCATCATTCAGTACCTCGAAACTCAGCACCAGAAACGTACAGCAAGTCATAAACCCTCAACATGGATCGAGACAGGAGTCCTGCTCACTTGCCTGCCGGGCAAGGCACACCGCTGGGAGCCGGTGCAGTAGCCTGAAGTCACAAAATAGACGATACAGCTGGACACATGCACCTTCAGCCATGCCCACAGGGAAGGCTACCGCTCCCTGGATGCCCGGCGCCACCAGGGCACCTGGTACACCAGCCCCGCCTGCTTCTCCAGGTACTCCCACAGCCGCTGCTGCGCGTCCTCGTCGTAGGAGAACGCCGACGACCGCCGCGGCTTCTTGTTCACAAAGTACTTGCCGCTGACTGCCGCCAGGTCGGGGGAGGTCGCCGACCAAAACTCGTCGTCGGCATCCTACTCACAGGGGGTAGCAGAGGGGGCAAGTTAACCTCAGCACAGCATGGCAGGCATGGGCAGGGAGGGTACCTAGAACCTGTGCAGCACACAGGTTGATGTGGCTGCTAGGGGCACCAACAGACCAGGCCCTTGGTCACTATCAACCGCCAGGGCTTGCTGTGCGGTGGGAGCTGATGGATCAGCTGCAGAAGCTGTGCCTCCAGGCGCCCCGCCCTAGAGGTGCACCTCTGTACAACAAGGAGATGCACCGGCTAGTGGCAGACCTCCGGCAGTACCCACCTCAACTGGCATGGCTACATGTGACACAGGTCCCCAGCCGGCATAACACAGCTTGGTGTTCACCGTGCCTGCAACCAATACAATACCGCGGTGCAGGGCTACCAGCTTAGGCTATATTGACCTGTAAGGCTCCTGTAGGGCAACTACACCTGGCAGACAACTGTCGACTCCGTGCTCCCAGCCCAGCAACTTGTGCAGAGTCCCATCTTGCTCCCAAGCTCCAACTGTACCTTATTATGCACATCACAGTGCTTGAAACCAAGTGACCTTCGCCACAGGCCACCCCAGCCACAAAGATGGGACAGCAGTGCTCCGCCACCGACCTGGATCTATACAGTTGACCGTCACTGTTGTGTCTTCCATTTTCTGGGCAAGCCGGTATGTCATCATGTTCACCGCCAGCTTGGAAGCGCCGTAGGCTGCATGGCCCCCCCGCTTATACCCTTTCTCCTGCAACGACCCCCGCACAGCTGTTTAAATAGTCACATCACAGCAGGGTGGAGCTGCCAGAAGAGTCCATTACTTAGCATTGCAGAAAGTCAGCGCTCAGGTGATCGCAACGCCCACCACCACCAGGCAGCTGACATAGACAGGTTGCTGCCAACATCATCAACTCCAGCCCACCAGAAAGCCCAAAGCCTCAACTTCGGATCCACTGTGTAATCATTGCGAAGCCACCCCATGTCAAGCAGCTCAGGAGTGCAACGCACTCTCGACCCCTCTTCTCAGCCTTGTCGTTTAGAGCCCACCTGCTGCAGGTCCTCGAAGTCGAGCGTGTCTGCCATGGAGATGGAGCTGACATTGACAATGCGCTCGGTGACGAGGTCCAAAAGCTCGCCTGTTAGCAGGAAAGGCGCGGCAACATTGACTGCCCAAGTGCACTCCAGCCCCTCCTGCGCTTCCCAAGTAGGCAGGCGGTCGCGTTAGAACCCTGTATTTCACCCTAAACCCAGGGTTCCTGACATGATGGTTACGGATATATATACGGATATATATAGTAGCAGGCAAGACAACTGTGGCAGCACGCCAAGCGGCCATGCCCGCAGGGTACCACCACGTTTCCTACTCCCATCAGTGAACTCAGGCCAGGCTGGCACCAGCAAGACGTGTCAGACAGAAACAGGAGGTACCATGGTCAGGCTGCAGCCCACCTCTGTTGTGTGCAAGTCCTCCTCAAAGACGCCGGCATTGTTTATAATCACGTCAAGGCAGCCGTCAAAGTGCCGCTCAATATCCCGCCGCAGGTGTGCCGCAAAACTCCGAGTCTGCTGCAGGGACGATAGGTCGTAGGCATACCCATAGATGTGCTGGTTGCCCGTCGCCTCTTTCAGGCTTCGAAGCGTCCGCCTCACCCTTGTTGGGTCCCTGCAGGCCATAGGCGTGCCACTCCTTGTTTCTTCCCTGCTGGTGAGTTGTAAATCGGAGTTTAACAAAACCTCTCAGGCAGTTAAGGACAATATTTGCCCGTTGCCTGCCCACCTGCCATGCACCAGGACAGTGGCCAACTGCTGCGCAAGGAGCAGTGCTGTGTGCCTTCCAATGCCGTCTGTGCTGCCTGCAGAGGCCAGATACGGTGTGAAGGACAGCTTTGGGGCCTCTTGCAAACCAAGCACAGGCTACACCGCTATTAGCGACCTAGCCATGCAACCCTCGCAAGAGAACAGCTGTATTTTCTGGCAGAGACAGAAGCCAGGGGAGTTTCACGTGCCTGTCACGCAGAAAACTTTTTTAGACAGGTCCAACCCTGGCGACGAAAGGGCTTCGAAACCTAGCCCGGTGGAAAGCGCACGTGTGCCCTGGCAGGTGCTCAGGCGTGCTAGCTTTCGCAGCAGCATGAAGGGACGAACGAGATCCGCAAAGGGTTGATCTTGTATGTTCGCTGTTTCGATGTAGCCCTGCCTCCTCATTTAGACTAACCCTTACAGCATCACATTGGGGGGGGGGGTCTCTTGGGTTGTCCATGGTGGCAGGCAGTGCAACAGAGGAGACTTATTGGCGACTTATATTGATCTGGCGGGATGCGGTTCTGCTCTGGATTTTGCCTGTATTCCACTTTAGGAGGTCTCGCCCAGAGTGTGCTGGGCACCCTTCCTTAGTCTGATGAATGTGTCAGGCTATGCCAAAGCAGGAGAGGTAGGGGTGAGGTGTAATGACACTATTTTATTGAGGGTGGCAGGCAAAGCGATCAGAGGAGGCACGGGTATCCTGGGCAGATGGTGTTCAATGCAGTTTATGTCTTTGCCATTGGTGGCAGGTAATGTTAACAGTGGAGAGGCAGGGAGAGAGGTATCGACAGTGCTAGATGCACTATGCTCTGTACTTGCCTCACTTTAATAGGTCGATCCTTAAGGCAGGTGAAGGCCACCAGAGAAGGGGTGTAGCTAAAACTGACCAGGGGCAGCAGAAAAACAGGTCTATGCCTGATAGACAGGCCAGCAAGGCGCAGCAGCAGGCGACCAGACCTGGCGTAGCACCAGCAGCATCCCTTGGAGAGCCTGAATTGGGACTGATTCATGTGCAGCCATGGGACAAAAGCTCGTTTGGCATCAAATCTTGGTGAGAGGGCGCATAAAAATGATTTCACCACGGACTTTACAACGGGTGAGGCTCACAAGATGAGAGACTCCTACAAGCCCAAGGAAGCTTTTACCAACAAATTATTTGTCAGCGCCAGCAGACACTGTGCAAGGTGATGTCCGTCCATTCCAACAACAGGAGCCAGTATATGAGCATAGGAGACAGACCACAAGGCAGGACTCAGTCACTTTCAGGGCACTGCTAGGCATTACTCATCGCCCTGTGGCTGTACGCCAAGCTGGCTCGACTGGCTGGGCTGGTCCTTAGTCTCAGCCATGCGCTCTGCACACAAAGCAGTGAATATGCGTCTGGGCTTTCGACGTGCTCCATACGCTGTCTACTGACGGAACAGGAGCATCAGTGCAGCATGTGCTGACAGTTGACACTGTCACTGTTGTCCGCACGGCGAGAGTAGCTTCCCTGTCCGCACGCGCTCACAACAACTCCTACATGCGGTCTACCGAGGCAACAGCAGCATCAGTGCAGCCCGCCGCCCAGGTACATGATCATTGCTATTGTTTGATAACCTTACGGCAGCTTCCTGCCTCTGGCAAGGCATGATCAAGTCCACCCCAGCAGCCCACCCTGCTACACGAGATTATCGCAGCTGGCGTGCCCAGGAGCCACATCCATGCCAGCAAAACCATCACATGCAACAGAAGCCCAGCATACAGTGAAGCCAGGTCTAACCTGAGAAGCCTTCGGCAGGTGCATCCCCTGCCTCCACCGGCTTGCCCCCTTCAGCAGTCCCAATGTCCTGCGGGTGGACATCCCCTGACAGCTCGCTGGCCTCCTTGGCCACCTGGCCCTCGCTGCCGCTCAGGGGCGCTGCAAGCAGGCGGGACGAAAGGTATGCATTAAAACGTGTTAGCAGGGACGGGAGGCTGCCGCACAAGTCCATTCTTTGGATGGTTCCTGAACGGCTTCTAAACGGACACAGGTGCAAGGGCTGCTCCCGGTGCTGGATGCTGAAAGCGGGGCTTTAGGTATCTCCATTGCGTCCCTGCTGGGACCTCCGCTGGCTAGGTTTATGAGTTGGCAATGTACCCGCCCGAGTCATGCGTATCGTGCAGCAGCCCGGCCAGTCATGGCGCTCGACAGCCTCCTGGAGCTGAGGCACCACCAAGGCTGCTTACCACCCCACAACTGCACCCCACCTTGGCCGCTGGGAGCTTCACGAGCCCCCGCGTAGGAGCCACCCCGTGTCTCCGGATCATCCTGCTCGCTGGTCTCCTTCTGCAGCTGGGGAGTCTTGTCGGCCTGCATGTTCTCGCGGGCGACGTCCTCGCCGTTGGCCCACAGCCAGGCTGCGGAGGAGGAAGGGCAAATAGGCGGAGTTCAAAGAGGTACAAAAGAGGCTGGCAGCATCGTAGCACAGCAACCTAGCGCACCAGAGTTTTGAGCATCGACAAGCACATCACAGTCCTCACCACAGCATGACCAGTGAGTGACCTGTGCACCACCAGCAGGTCACACACCCACGGTAGCTGCAGCACTTACAGACTGACCAACCCCCTTGTACCCGCTTTACCGGGTGAGCCATGGAAGGAGCGGCGGCCAACGCCAGCCCAAGCAGCTGTGTGGTAGCCGCGCGCCCGGGCCTGGCCCTGGCCCGCGGTGCCAGCAAACTGTGGCGAGTCGCTCTCCCGTGACACTTGCCCCTTGGTCACGCCTGCACGTTCGTATGCTTAGAGATAGTAATGCAACTGGTGGGCACAAACCCTATCAATGCTGGCCAGCTTATGCACACAGTCATTCGTTTCTTGAATGCCTCATCAACAACTTCTGCAGAGGCACAGATCCTAACACAAATGCTTCAGCAAGGCTACAAGCCTTGTGAACCGCCAACATACCCAGGCCGATGGCAAGGCCAAGGCTACCCTCAAGGACTGATGCGCGCATCTGCCAAAAAGGACCTCACGTAGCCCAGAACGCAACACCTCCGCAACCACCATCCCCTGGGGGCTGGCTGCGGCTGCACCCTTAGCCGACAACTGCCAATGACTGACAGCTTCTGTTGCCAACCTGATGCGCCCTCCGTCCCTTCACTGGCCAGGCGGTGGAGCTCGCAGGCCGGCTCGCAGTCATGGCTGACACTGCCCTTCTTCAGGCTGAGCTGAATGTCAGCCCCTGCAACATACCACTGAGCCGTATTAGCCTGCCCATCCTGGGGGAAGCCTTTCAACACCCCGTCATGCTAATGACACTACGAGGGTCCAATGAGTTCCCGAGAGAATTTTCAGGTGCTGCCAACTGCCCACATCAGAACTCAAAGACCTCCGTTGAGGCGGAGTAATAGCACAATAAGCCTCCAGCCGACACATGACATCCTAGCAGCATAAGCAGCGACCACCCCGTAACCAATGCCCACGCACAGTTCCCAATGACCACATGTATACCGGCTGGCCGGCAGCATAGCAATGCCAACTCCTTGCCTGATGCCTGCACAGTGGCTGCTACGATGCACCGCTTGTCCACCTGGTGGGCAATAGTATCAAGATCCTCCTGGGAGGCATCACCATCCACAGTGCCAGACAGCCGAACCTTCTGGAACCTGCGCAAAGAAGGAGTGTCCCTTGGTTGCCTGATGCCTACCCTGAACTGATATGAGGAACCAAGGAGCTAAACCTGACCAGCTTGGGCTAGTCGCATTGGGTCACTGAGCTAGGTACCAAGCTGCAGGAGCACATACGAAGGTACTGCAGAGGCCCATAAGCATCCTCCCTCCCTCCGACTCACACTCGAACTGAGATGCTCCTGACCCTAAGTTGTTCTATGCGTATTGCGGGTCCTCCAAACCACAGACCCCTGATATGCTGACGATGCTTGCTGCAAACACAACCCATTACACTTGAACCTCAGCAACTGCCACACCCGGCAGCATCTAGTCTCCTCACCTGGCGGTCACACCCTCCTCGCCCCTCACTCCCCTCAGGTCATACTCGCCCTCTGCCGCCCAGGAGATGCGGTTGATCTGAGGCAGCTTCATCTCATTAGCAATCATGTGGATCGTGTACTGAGTGCACCCAGCAAGGCTGCCTAGGAAGTACGTCAATGGGTTGGGACCTGCGCCAGGAGACAGAAGCAATGGTCGTTAGCGAGAGACCAGGGAGCATGCTTGAAGTAGTAGCCCAAGTCACAGTACCCAGTTCTTACAGTTCGAGACGCCTGAGGTGTGGCCATGAGGAGGCCACATCCCACTGGACACAGGAATGCAGCTTCAGCAACTACCTGTCAGCCCTGGTTTCGCCAACAAATCTCGTTTGCTACTACTCAACCCAGGGTCACAACAGGGGTGCCTCCAGCAAATCCTTGCTTGCACCCCCGATTGCCTTTCCAACCCAGCCAACCAGTTATGTGTTCCAGACCGTGCGCACTACACAATTCTATCAATTGCCGTCTTACACAGTTTGACGCGCACACCTATGCAAGTAGGTCCAAACGAAAATTCCGGTAAACTGCTCACCCAGGCCCCTGCCTCCCAGCTTGGGGGGCTCGTCCACGATAAAACGGAAGGCCTCCTTGCTTACTAGCGTGGTTGCTTTATCACCATATCCCTCCACATTCGCTGCAAAACCAAGCTTTGGCTCTGTTATTTATCCAACTTATTCCTGCCACTCGCACAGACCAGGGTTTGACATCAGTGTGAATCTCCTGGTCACAGTTGGGTGCCCCCTCCTCCAAGCACCGTTGGTGGTTACAGTGTACCACACTACATACTAAAAAATCCCAGTCACCTTTCATTAACTTGGGGGTGCCTGAAGCTTGGCCAGACTGCCAGCGAAGCAAGTGAACAGATGGCATCACTGATGAAAGCGCCGGCAAGGCGCGGGTCTTTGTAGCCAGCATGGTGTTTGCGACAAACACTGATCTAAGCTGTAATGTGTTGAATAGCAGCCAAGGTCACGGTTCCACAATGCCTTGGCCAAGGGGCACTGCCTCGCAGCTGCTGAGTAATCGTCCTTGGACACCAGGCCTGCTGGACGGATTGCTGTTACGAAACCTTGTACCGTTAAGTTAGAAGGTGACGAGCACATTTCCAACTTCAGATTAATTGACTCTGTAGGCTTGGCGCTGGCTTACGATCGAGGCGCTGGCGCAAGAAGGGCGCATGATTGGGGCAGTGCTGGATTGCAAGCCATGTCGCAAGAGGGCCTAAACACACGCAGCTTCACCACCAGTCTTCCGATGGATTAAGAGACAAGCATAAAAGATGGAACTAGGTCAGTACCAAGGCAAGAGCACTGGTACCAGTGTGTAGAGTCCCTCCAAGCATTACGCAAGCGCATCCACCAAAGCACCCATGCACATAAGGAGTATGGCCTGCACTACCCTACTCAGTTGCATGCTCCCTGTGCCGCTCCATCAGCTCAGACAGCTCATCACGGATCTGCAGGCAGGTCTTGAGGTAAAACGACGCCTGGCCAAAGATGCTGCTGGAGGTCCCATGCACGCTGTGCAGGTCTGCCGCTGCCATGGCCAGATGGGGCAGGCCAGCAGCAAAGTGCTGCAAGAAGGACTCAAAGTGTGCCGAGGCGGGGTCGGCAGTGGCTGCTGCGAGGCTCTGCAGGCCCCTGCCAGAGCTTGTGGAGGCATGCGGCTGCTCGCCAGCAGCAGTCCCCGTCTGGGTGGCTGCATCGCTCATGATGGACCAGGGAGGGAAGAACACATGGCTGAAGCGGTCGCTGCTGGCAGACTTGGCTGTGAGTGAGGGGCTGGACTGCCACTCCACACCTAGCTCACTAGAAGTTTGTCTGCCAGACCAACAGGCTGTGCTGGCTGCTGGGTCATAGCGGGCCTGTTCCGGCAGCCCACCAGTGCCCACTGCCTGCTGGGTGTTGCTCTCCCCTATTTCGCTGTCACTGTCAGTCAGCTGCAGGGCTTCCACTGCCTCGGCACATGTTGTTGGAGGCTGCTCTGTGCCTGCAACTGCATGCATGGCGCGGCTGGCTATGCTGCTCAGGGCGGTGGCAGCCCTGGGAGGGAGGTGGGTGGAGAGCCAGCCAAAGGTCTCCTGCTCAACAGGCTCCTCATCCTCCGCAGGGCTCTTCACCCAGTCATCCAACGACAATGCGCGTGAGATGAAGTCCAGCCTGCACGCTGGCGCAGGACTACTACCTGCTGGGGCTGCTGCTGCTGCCGTCTTAGGAGATGCAGCCATTGACGTCCGGGGGCTCTTGCGAGGTGCCGTGGGCGGCTTGGACACATCAGGTCTGTAAGGCTCCACCATCAGGCTGCCGCTGCGGCCCATGCCTGTGGACTTGTCGCAGTCAGGGCTGCCCTTGGAGGCTTGGCTCAGCCCGCTGGACTTGAAGGGTGTCTCTATTGAAGGGGCCATGCCTGCGCTATCAACCTCGCTTTGCTCTTCAGAAGGAGCAGCGCTGCAGCTTGCACTGCCGCCTGCTGCTACCAAGAGGCTGCCCTGCTGGCCTGCTGCTACGCCTTGTACATCGGTATTGCATGGCGTATTTTCTGTTGGTTGCTCGGCATCTTCGATAGCCGCTTCTTCTAGCAAGCTGTCCAGTACCAGGGTGGTGTGCACGGTTGTACTGGCTGGCTCGGCTGTGCGCTCAAGCACAGCTGATTGACGCGATGGAGGCGCTGACTGCGGGCGGGCCACGGTGCGGAAGGCCTGCAGTGGCGAAGAATGCCCTGTTAGTAGCTGTAACTCCCATTTCAGATGCTGATATTCTTGGGAGACCTACTCCCAAGACCTACTCATGCGCTCTCTCGGGAGAACACCCACATGCGCTCTTTACTAGCCGACCAGTTACATCGTGTTGGGGTACAGGTAGTGCTGGCCATGGCTAGCTGTGTACTGTCAGGGCTGTACGCAAAGTAAAGTGTAAGGTGTGCATTAAAAGCTTGCCTGTGTGCCTGAGGTGGACAGTATCTTTCAGCGTGCACGTCCAAGGCAGCATAGAGGTGCTCACCGGAGGGCCAACCATGTCCTGCTTGGATCCAGATGTCCTGGAGGGAAGCTGGCCAATGATGGTGGGCAACACAGGCGGGCATTGTGCCTGCAGCGCTTCAACGGCCAGTAGATTATCAGCAAACACATAGATATGGCAATTGTGCAGCAGCCGTTCAGGCAAGCCTGCCGACACGATGTCCTGGGTCCGCTTGCTCGCGTGGGAGGCAGAGGAAAGCTTGCATGCAGGCTAGGGGCCACCTGTAGCTTCTTGGTCAGTGCCCGCAGCGCATCATCATTTGCATAGTCGAGCAGGGCTTCGTAGTTCATCTTGACAAGGTGGCTGGGAGCTGGAACAAGGTCAACGCACTCGCTTCAGAGTCAGTGTGATGCGGCAATGCATGGGTGCACTGGCGACCATTCATGTACTTTTTCATTAACACTGGCCATGCATAAGAGCCAGCAGTGGAGCAGGTGAAAGGAACATGCGTGTGCCTGCAGACATTGTGCACAAGTGGACATCGCTTCACGCCCCCGTGCGGGCAGAGGCGCAGCAAGAAGACCCAAGCATGCGGCGAGGACTACTCACCACCTTTCCAAAATGTGCCGCAGTCCAAGAGCAGGTCACTGCCTGTGCTGCCCTTCACTTGCACAACTACCTTGCTGCTCGAAGCCCTGGCAGCTTTGCTAAGCGCGGAGCAGGGCACTGCTATTTTGACATCGCTGCTGTTTGTTAGAACGCGTAGCAACTGCTCAGGTGGCTGCACTAGTAGGAGCTCCTTCAGCGAACCTGACTGCCCTGCCACCTCCTTAGCACCTGACATTGCTCAACTTGGGCTACAACCCAACCTGTAAAGCTTAGCAAAGTGGGAAGCTGTTGGTTGATCACCACAAGTTTTGGCAACTTTTAGCGAAGGGGCCAAGCAAGGAAGCAAGCAAGCGAGCACGGAAAGAAAAAGAGCCGAAAAGGGCAGAGAAACAAGTTTCGGGCAAGGCCATGAGCAAGGCGGCAATGTATTGCCCTCATGGCACCTCAACGTGCCGCCAGTTTCAAACAAGGGCGGCGCAGGCAGCTCAAACTATCTTGGATTCGGTAGGAGCTCATGGACTTGCTGCAGCTGCTGCTCCAAAGGCGTACTTGTGTCGACTGCGATTTTGAGTGGTAGTTCCACCTCATCACTCCAATTCTCGGAACAGTTGTTCCTGCACGGCATACCTTTCAGCGTCTCAGGTTATCACAAGGCTCGCTCGCCGCTTGTATTTTCGCTACTACAAATGGCAAGACTACACAAGGTGGTAGCACCTGCTGATGACGGCTTGGATCGCCTCCCAGCTGCCTGGCTTGTGTGCCCTGGCAGTTCCAGCGTCCTGTAGCCCCCTCGCTTCGACTCTTTGCCGCCAGACTTCCATGTTCTGCGCCACACACTCCACCAGGACCACCCTAGCGCCGGTCTGCACAGCCATGGTGCAGGGTCGGCATGTCTGACTGCAAGCCAAGGGGCATGGCAATCCCCACACACAAACCTTTGCTGCCATGGCTGCTGCCTTTTCGTACAACTCCAGTCTGGCCAGTGGGCAATCAAGGATAATCGAGACTCCACAGTTCAACTGAGTTTCAGCAAAGTTGTACATAACATCGTAGCTTAAGGAGTTCCAGTCTATGCCTGGGTGTTTTTCAAATAAGGTTTGAAAACAGTCTCTGGCATCGTCTTTATCAATCAATGCCCAACCCAGTCTTTGTGCAAGGGCCCTCCCCAGTGTCGACTTGCCAGAGCCTGGCTGCCCCTTCAACAACAGCAGTGTCAGCATTGGCCTGGCTAGAGTTGACAAGGGGCACGTACTGCAGAGCAACAGTAGTTCTTCCATCCGTGCCCGGCAGCTTGTACTGCTGGCTTCGGGTGCTGGGAGGGTCGAGCCACTGCTCTCTCATAGTGTCCAATTTTGTGTCCAGTTCTTTGTGAAGCAGAGCTCTCGGCGCCTTGCAACACCTTTATGGACCACCCTGCAGATCACTTGCGGGGGATTTATACTGACACTGTCACTCTGGCAACCCTCCAGCTAAAACAAACCCTAAGCAGCGTTAAGCCTGAGGGGATCGAGGCACTTATCCAGTTCTTGAAGCAGTCCAAGCGTGTGGCGTGCTATGGAGTGGGGAGGGAAGGCCTGGCTATGAAGGGCTTGGCTATGCGGCTGTACCACATCGGGCTGCAGGTGGGGCCGGCATACCAGAAGTGAAGCAGTTGCAGGGGCGTGGTATACCAGAAGACTCCTGCAGGGGAAGGGCAGGCGAGCTTTGGTCCTGCAGGCGTTTGCAGTTGGAGAGATGTGTGCGGCGGCTGTTAGGCCCGGCAGTGTCCTCCTCGTCAGTGCGGGTCCTGGGTTCTTCAGCATGGTTGCAGCACTGGCACGGGAGGCGCAGAAAGCAGGCAAGCTGGCCTAGCATGAGTCCCTACAGACATTTTTAGCTGCTGTGGGGGTGTGAACTCCCCTCGTGCCCATCGGTGGGGGATGCGGGGAAGGTTAAGAAATGAGTGGTATATTGTGACGCCCGAGAACAACTCATATGCACTACCGTGGCTGGATCTTAGCTAGCTTTACTTCTGTCTTGATGGAAGAGGCCCCACCTGGTGCAGGAGAGCTGGTAGCTAAACAGGGCTGACTGCAAGGGGTGGATGTTGTACTGCAGGTGCCAAGGTGGTGGCATTCACCTCAGTACCAGCTGCCGAGCTGCACGTCCCAGCAGACCTTGTCGTGCAGATCCCAGCCACCTGCCTGCCTGCAGCTGCCCCAGGCGAAATGGCCGACGCTTGCAGCACCCACCACCATGTGTCAGTAGCCTCGAGCAGCAGCCAAGTGGAGGGAACAGGCAGGGGGAGCTCAGCCCTGCCCATGGGTAGCAGCTATGAGCTGGCCTTGCAGCTGTTCTGTGATGTGATATGTCGCTTGCTGCAGCGGGAGCTTGGGGTCTCTGAAGCCGACATGCGGCAGCGGCACACCAACCTTGAGTGACACCTTAGCCTGTCCCGCCATTCCCAATGGTGCAATACTCAGTGTGTCGTTTGACCCCACTTCAAAGGAAATTCAGTACCGTGGCACGTGATGCATCTAGCACTGGAAGTCCTTGCCAGTTGCAAACCTGGAAGCGATGAAGCCTGTCAGGAACCTAACTTCCCAGCAGGCGGCTCTGCCAATGACACGACAATATACAGTGATGAAAATCATTCCCAAAACTCGTCATTTGCATTCAGGGCTTTCCAGTGCAGTTGTGCAAACCGGCCGGAAGCAATGCCATTTGCTCATGACTTTGAACGACCAAGTGGCGCAGCCCTAGATGGGCTTAATGATGGTGAACAGCGTGATGCCTCCCAGCCCCAGGCCCAGCCCCACCAGTGCCAGCCCCGCCCAGAACAGCTTGCTCTGTGCGTAGTGGTACTCCTCCAGGCTGGCAATCGCCTCCGCGTTGTACTCATCAGCCCCCAGGGCAGCCCTCTCCAGCAGCCTTGACCCGGCCTCCCCACGCACTTGCACATGCTTGGCGTAGGCATACTGAACCAGCAAGCAGCCCGGAGCGCCGAAGATGAAGAAGGCGCCGCAGATGCCGCCCACGAACTGGAAGACCACGCCCAGGTCGCGCACCAGCAGGGCTGTGGCCAGGGTGCTGCATGGAGGACAGGTCAGGTTCAGGGGATGTTAGACATAGGTAGAGGGTGCGGCAGCTCGAGCCAATATCTCAACCAGGGGGGAAGGGTGTGCTTCCTTGTCAGTACAGAAGACTTCCATCCCACCCACGTATGGCTACAGGTACGGCACCTTTCCATGTCATGCTGCAGATAATGGCACACCTTGAGAAAAAGAAGAGTGTCTCTATGATGTTGAACGTCTGGCCGCGCAGCTTCCTGCCGGTAACCAGGCTGAGGAAGTCCCTGGTGGCTGACCGGGCCGGGTTGTGGTTCACCGGGTAGTGCACAGTCTCAATCACCCCAACCACCGCCCGAGCCACCTGCAGACTTCAAGGGTGTACGGAAAAGTTTGAGGCTGCTGTCTGTGTGTCTCCTTCTGTTGGGAACGTCTGTGATCATCTGTCACAGGGCAATGCATGCTGTGTCACTGAGCAGCACACGTGCGCAGGAGCTCCCCAGCAAGTGGTACGCAGCGGTTGGCATCGCGTCACAAGCAGAGCACATGCAGCGGTCATGCTTGCCTGCATGACGCGGTCGCTGGGGCTGAAGCTGTTGAGGATGTTGGACTTGGCCGACGTGGGGAAGGCCAGGTAGCCAAACGTGCCCACTAGGCAGTAGAAGCAACCAGTAACAAGGACTGCAGTGGGGACAGGGGGTCACCATGATTGGTGAAGCACACTCGATCTTGCCATCCATTGCTAAGCCACCTCTGCGAGTCCGAACGACAGGCCCCAGCAGCCCTTGCTGCTTGCGACAGACAAGTTACCAACTAGAAAAGCAGGTCGAAGCTCACAAGCTCAACACCCACTTGCGGAGGTGACAACCTTGGTCATCCCCAGCAGCTTCTGGGACTTGGGTCGGCGACCACCCAGCGGCCTTAGGGGTGAGGGCACCTGGCCGGGCAAGTGCTCGTAGCCAGACACCTGCCCCTGCAGCTCCGCTATCCTAGGAATCGTAGGGCTGCTGGCACGTTGCGCACCCGGGCTGCCGGCAAATCCCGGCACCGTGGGGCTGCTGCTGAGAAACCGGGGTGCAGACGGGCTAGTCGCATAGCGGGGCGCGGTCGGGCTGCTGGCAAAGCGGGTGGGCACAGCCGGGCTGCTGGCTGCGCTGCCGCCTAGGGTGCCATGTCTGGCGGTGGGCACCGCACGTGGGCTACTAGGCACACTGCCGGTGGCTGCGGCTATAAGGTTTGTGAGGCTTGCCGACGACGGGAAGAGCACTGGCTCGGGCTCCAGCTCCTCCCAGACAGCCACCACGTTGGTGTGACACTGCAGCCAGCAAGCACCACACCACCTTCCATGGATCTGCTCAAATCTCTTAATGTCCTGCAGAGTTGCGAGCCGAACCAGGTAGACCCAAAGCAAGACAATTGCCTGTGGTGACTAGCCCTACAGACGTCGCAGAACTTCATTGAAAACGCTTGCAGTATCAAGATAGCCAACCCAACCGCCTTCTTGCAAAGCACCTGGAAGCCAAAGACGATGATCGGCAGGGCGCCAAACCACTGCATGGACCAGTTGAAGGCCTTTAGTTCGCCCCAGTCATAGTCCGGGGCCCTCACAATCTTCACGCTGCGTTCCATGATGCAGCCCACCACGACAATGAGCGCATAGAAGGTCACCGCACTGGCACCTGCAGGCGACAAGAGGAGGGTACGTCTGACGTTCGGGATGGCAGCATCGACGGTTGGAGCAGCAAGGCAGCAATGTAGGCCACACCATTGGAACAAGCTTCTGTATTACTGCCCAATCCATGCACCAGCTTCTGCAACATGTTCGGTTATGCATGACAACGACTGCTGTAAAACCAGTCGCACCAGAAATGGCTGCCAGCGATGTGGGGAAACAGAGCGGCAGCATGAACAGGGATGACAGCAACATGATGACGAATTCTCTTTTGGTGAACCACGTATCACCAAAGGCCTGAGCAAACAAGGGCTGGAAGCAGTCTCCCAAAACTGCAGCGCCAAGCAGGAAAACAGCTGACGTACTTGGGGAAGTGGTGCCACAGGTAAAGTAAGTGACAGCTACCACGGCAGTCGCATCACCCATGCATGCTGCATCTAAGGGTAGCTTCTTCGGACAACGTCACATGCGGTGCATGCTGGTAGGCAACTTAAATGCAGGCCACTATACTGGGCTGCTTGGACGCCGACTTACTAATCATGTAGCCAATTGCTGACCCATAACCATAAATCAGGAGCACAAGGGACATCACTCCGCTCGCTTTGCGCCCTAACATTGTCCGGACCTGCACAGGCTTACTCTCCGTTGCTGCCCCTGCCAGACGCACAGCCAACCAGGGTCCCTGGAATGCATACATACGGTGGCAGGGCAGTATGATGAGCGGTAAACTTCCCCTGGTTTTCGCAGCGTGGAGTGCAAGGGACGTTCTGTGAGGTGCCTAAGCTAGTAAGTCCCTCCGGAGTACCGTGGTGAGGATAGCAATATCTACGGGACAAGAAGCTGACGCTAACCAGGGAGCTGTATGTTGCGGTCCTGGTGTGCTCGGCATATCTGCTCAGTACATAGAGTGTGAAGGCCTCAATGGACGCCACAACCAGAGTGGTGAGCAGCCCTCCAGCCCAGCCAGCACAACGAAAAGCAAAGGGCAAGGCCAAGACTCCTGCAAGTGTCAGTGGGGCAGTCTTGGTGTTGGGTTGCGGGACTCCCCAAAAGGGATGTCCGGAGAGTGGAGGGGTGCATTCTGAAGGAGCACGTGTCGGCACCCAACCGCATAACTGAGCTCGTTATAGCAGGAAAGGGATTGCAATTGCAGCCCTGTCTAAACCTTACTGAACGGGATTGCAATAAGGCTTACCTGCGCCGATGGCACTATTGAGCAGAGTAGCTATGCTTGCGAGTGCAGAAGCCCTTTTAGCCGGCTGCAGCGAGCTCTGATCTGGTGTGGGTAAAAGGGGCTGTACTTGCTCTTCCATGGCAGCGTTCACCGCCCAGCCCCTTGAAGTGATCCGCGCGGTCCAACTGCCCTATCGAGAATCCCCAGTTTAGAGGCTACCTCGAGACAGACAAGCAGCCGCAACTTGTGAGCACCCGCAACTGCATGCAAATGACTATGATGACTACTAACCTATCACGCAAACATGGCCGGGGAATCAGCTGAAATTGCCAAAGAAGTCCTCGTCTATCTCTTCAGCTGCTGTTGCATGTTCTGAGTAGATTCCCATCTGCTGAAGGGATAGCCGCTTCTGGTGGGCTACAAAGAGCCAGGGCCGTGGGTGACCCTCGGGGTGTTGTAACCTGCAAGCAAGGAAAAGGCACTCTGACTATTCCCATGAAGCTTACCCACTCACTGACCCCACCAAGCCATCCCTCAACAGTATGGTACAGCCTACACTAACAGTGTTCAGCCAGTGCACTCGTAGCTCACGGTATATATGCCTGAAGCCTCCGCCAGACTTGTTAATGATGCGCAGCGGTCGTCCTACCATGCACCACAACAACATGACTTGCTCAGGGCCCAGACTCAGGTTGGCTCAGGCCAGACCCAGGCTACATAGCACGCATCCGCACAGCCCCCGCCACCAACACATAAGCAGCTACGCTGGGCGGCCCAGCAGCACCGCTACAAGCTCAGCAAACCAGGCCCAGCGCACCATGCAGCAGCCAACCGGCCCCAGCCAGGCTGCCCTTCCATGCTGACGGGCGTGCCCAGCAGGCCATAGGCCGCCATGAGGCTCTCCACGTCTCCTTGCTGCATGGGCGGCAGCTCTCCAAGGACCAGGCTGTCGAAGGCCGCCAGGTTGGCCACATCCTCCAACATAGTGTGCAGGTCGGCCTGGGAGAGCCCAAACCGGTTGGCGCCCTGCACAAAGCAGCAATCATCTCCTTGGCCGTCGCCATGGTGCACAGGTCTTGGCAGCCAACAGGTGGTGCCTTGACCAGGAGGCAGCCAGCTTAGAAGCGCCTTGAGGACCCCTTCATTCGCCAAGCTCTGAATGTTGAACACTGCAAGCCTTCCCTCTTGATGCCAGACTCAGAATGAGAGCACACAGCACTACCTGCACTGCCCAGACAGATAAGCGGTCCCCTCTGTACCCAGCTCGCTCCAAGGCAGCAGCGAAGTTGTGCCCAGGCGTCATGCTGACCCGCCGCAGCAGGCAGCCTCTAGGCACGCGAGCCCCCTGCTGCTTCAGGGCCGCCTCTGCTAGCTGCTGCACCTCCGCTGCACTTGGGAGCAGGTGGGCAAAGCATGCAACAGATCATGTATGTGCGATTGGTACCTGTTCCAAGAAAACCTGACACGAGTACCGCCGGCAGGTTGAAGAAGGTTCCGAACTTGCAGGGGACTTTCCATGTTGCAAAGCAGCAGTTACAGGCCCGAAATACTGCTGAAGCTAGCCTACTATGGTGGGAAGCACTGGCAGTGGTGTCTGTTTTGCCCTACTGCCTACCTGCCCCCACAAGATATATTATAGTGCCGGTGGGCCAGGGCAGCCGGAAGGGGCGTGTGTCCATGGCATCCCCCACGACAACAACCTGGTTATACTCCTGCACGGGTGAAGCGTGGTTAGACCTGCCAATTGCTCCTTGGAGGGTCGGTTGGGCATTGGTAGTAGCACAAGCTCATTAGCCAAAAAATCCACAATTACCATTAGTAGTTACGCCAATCTCGTGTTATGGCTGTCGAGCCCACGATGATACGTGCCACCTCTACGCTTGTACATACGGTTAGCTTGCAGGTCCACCTGTTTGCGCTCCATGTTGACCAACAGTGTTGCCTTGAGCAGCTGTTCGTCCAGGAACCTTGCGACCAGGGCATCCAGATCCGCCACAGCTTGGTCGGAGGCATCATGGGAGCTATTCTGCACGAGGGTATTATGTCCTCAGCGGCGCTTCGCAATGAGTGCTCTCCACCTGAAAGAGGCCGCAGGCCTGTTGACTCATAAAAGTTATACTGCTGGGAAGACCTACCGCACCACTTTACAAGCTGCGCAGAATCTGAGTGTACGTACTCACTGATGCAAGGGCATCAGCATAGGGGTCTGCTACTATAGGTTCCGCTTGTCGAGCCTCTGCTGCCCTGACTGCCGCCAGGGCAAGGCTGCTGTCCAGCGGCGAAGGTTTGGAGGGTGGTTCGGCTTGGCAAGCAGTTCTGGCAGCTCGTCTGCTCTGCAATATTGGGCTGTGGCCCACCCATCTAAGACCCACAGACTGCAGGCAACCAAGGCAAGTCGTCTTGTACGTCATGAGCTGCAAGTGCTTGATCCTGGTGTTGCTGGATCGGTCTTTAATAACAAGGAGCGCAGGAAGGGACACTCTGGGAAGTGCGTGGAGGTCAGGCAGGATCCCTCCCCGCAGTCACTAGACTAGTTGAGCACAGGGGCGAACATTAAAGAAAGTCGAACAGGCAGCGCTGTGGGCAGACTTTGCTCTGCTAATATTGTTCTTGCGCCCACTTGGGACGACCCGCCAAGGCTGCAGCGCGTGCTCTGTCCTGTGCTGGAAGAGAGCCCCATCGCAACCCGTCGATCGTTACAAAAACCAAAAATTAGCGATCATGGAAAGCTGGGAGGATCGAGAGGACGAGAAGGCGCAGCAGGCGGCGCCTGCCAAGCAAGGAAATGCTGGGGGCTTCTCCTTCAACCCCAACGCCAGCTCGTTCAATTTCAACCCCACCGCCTCCTCCTTCACCCCATCATTCACGCCAGCAGCTGCAGCGCCCGCAGCTGCCCCTGCTGAGCCTGCATCATCACCTGCACCTGCAGTTGAGGAGCCAGCACAGCCAGCAGCAGAGCCAGAGCCAGAGCCAGAACAAGCAGCAGAGCCAGAGGCAGAAGCCGTGGCAGCCGAGGAGCCTGCCACGCCTCCAGCAGAAGAGGCGCTAGATGAAGTGAACCAGCCACCAGCAGAAGCTGCCGCACCGCCGGGGTCACCAGCAGCTGCTCCTGCTCCTGCCGGTAGGTCACCGGCCATGTGGTGCTCGGTATGCAATTGATGATTGATAAAGGGGGACCAGTGTCACAGCAAAGGGGTCGCCTATATTGCATCATACCAAATTAGGACCCACCTTGGGACTTGGCGGGGGGCCTAGCTCACTCGTGTCGCAGGTGGGAATCCGGACTAAAAAGAAGGATAGAACGCAAACTCTGAGCCCCGCATAGACACTCAAGCGTGACCACGGCATCGTATGTATGGTCTGCAGCACCCTCATCACCAGGTGAGGCTGCCGCCAAGGACGTGAAGCGGGTCACTCTGTCCAGCGATGATGGTGCGGTAGAATCAGAAGAGCAGAAGGCGGCCAGGATAGAGGAGGCTAAAAAGACACTTGAGGAAATCAACAAGGAGGACCCCAGGTGTGGTGTCGTGGCGGTCCTGGGCAGTACGGAGGGTCGTGCTGGAATGCGCTGCGTGTGCTTTGCCCTGGGTGGCACGTCAGAGTCCTGGACTACCTGCTGACTGGGCAAGTGCCGGCCCGGCGTGGGGTTAGAAATCAAATTTGTCAAGGCTGTGGAGCACTGCGTTGCACGGGGCCTTGTTGTTGCACTGGTCACCAAGCGAGACCTACCAAATGCAGATGTGCAGCGGGCCAACTGTCCACCAAGACTGAACTAAAAGTAGGGTTCAGTGGTGTCGTTGATGACGTTTGGCTGGCGTCACATGCAGGCAAGGGGCGACTTTGTCAATTCATTGCTCAGCCTGGCCAATGGTGAAAAACCCCGGCGTGCTCTTGGTGCAGGGAGCATCTAAACATCGTGTTCATCGGACATGTGGACGCCGGCAAGTCAACAACAGCTGGCCAGATTTTGTTCCTGACAGGAGGCGTGGATGACAGAACAATTGAGAAGTATGAGAGGTGCGGTGTTGAGCAGCCTGGGGTTGTGAGGGGGGTAGAGCGAGGGGGCTACAGGTAGAGGGGCTGGTTCCCCATGTCTGGTACGTGTCAGTTGCATACATCTCAGCGACATCATGGGATATGGCAACCAAGAAAGTTGTTGCACCTTGGTGCCGCAAAGCAGAGGGGCAAGCTGCAGGGGGCGTTCAGCTGCAACTGCTGTGCCTGCAGTTCCCATTTTGTTTGTATGTCCCGCGTATTCACATTCTTCACATGTGCTCTCTTTTCTTCTCCTGGCAAGTCATAGAGCCAAGTCATAGAGGCTAAACATGGCGTGTGGTAGCTCATTAGCTCTAGCTGACGTAGGGTACACATGTGCGTACACACTTTGGAGTTCTGCGGGAATTGTAGAGTAGTCCTTCGTGCATGCAGGGAGGCCAAGGAGAAGAACCGCGAGTCGTGGTACATGGCCTACATCATGGACACAAACGAGGAGGAGCGAGCCAAGGTGGGTGTTGGTGGGATTGCAGGGCTTGTAGGTGGAAGGGCAGCAGACGAGGTATGTGTGGGGCAGGCCCCAGTACGGAGTTTTGGGTGCGCAAAGCTGGGCTGGTGAGGCCCAGAACAAATGGGAGCAGTCAGGGCGGCGGACAGGGCGGCAGGCATGGCTTGGGACTTACTGCTGTCACGGTGTGTACAAAGGGTGGGAAGGCGCATGCTGGAAGGTCTCGGTGGCACCACCGGATCGCGTCAGGTTGGCGATGCATGTCAGGGCGTGAGCAGCGGGAGGGGATTCAGCTGCAGCATAACACACCCATTGCAGGGCAAGACTGTGGAAGTAGGACGGGCCTATTTCGAAACCCCCAAGAAGCGGTACACAATCCTGGACGCCCCCGGCCACAAAAACTATGTGCCCAACATGATCACCGGCGCCAGCCAGGCGGACGTGGGCGTCCTTGTCATCTCGGCGCGTAAGGTGAGCGGCTGAACTGGTGTGATGGAGAAAGTTCCCTGAGCGTTTTCATACAAGCGCCGCCAGGCGCGTGTGGGCGTGCTGGTCACATCGGAGTGTAAGGTAGATAGCCTGGCGGCGAGGAGGGGTGGCGGGTGAAAAGTGCGTTTTGGGACTACCTGGAGGGGTTTGTGGTAAAGATCAGTGAATGCCACTGGGCGACAGGGCCGGCCGGCTGTGACCTCATCCAGAGAGCAGGGTCATGGCAAGGGGTTCCTCCGTGCCTGGAAGGCATATTTATGGCGCACTCCATCCACCCAACAGTGCTTGCCTGGTCAGCAGCTGAACTCTGGCTTGGTTGTCTTATCCACCGCAGGGCGAGTTCGAGACAGGGTATGAGCGCGGCGGCCAGACGCGCGAGCATGCGCAGCTTGCCAAGACGCTAGGAGTGACCAAGCTGGTGGTGGTGGTCAACAAGATGGACGAGCCCTCCATCGTGGGGCCCAACGGGGAGTGGTGAGTGCACTCCTGGGTCCCGTCGCTAGTTGGGTTTAAAGAAGCGCAGGCGAGAGGCTGGGCTCCTTATTCTTTTGATTCCTCAGGCGTGCTCTGCTCACCTGCATGCTGTTTGCTTCTATGTGCATTACGGAGTCAGGATGCCCCTGAATTCATCACACAACTTGGGTTGGTGACTTCTTCCCCACCTTCGTGCACCACCTTTGGCGAGGCTTAGGACCAGTATGTTTGGTTTGAGCGGAGCTGACGGACACCCTCCCATCAGGTTCAGCTCACACTTTGCATACGGGAGTACTCTCAGACTGTTTACTGTATCTCAGACTGTATGCCACGGTGTACACTTGCAGGCCCAAGGACCGATATGACGAGATTGAAGGCAAGCTAACGCCCTTCCTGCGCACCTGCGGCTACAACCCCAAGAAGGACCTGGTCTTCCTGCCCATCTCAGGGCTGCTTGGCGACAACCTGAAGACCCGTGTGGATGGCAAGAAGTGCGACTGGTACAAGGCAAGTCAGCGACGAGAGTGGTGCCGGGGTCAGGGCTGGGTGAGAGGCGGACCGGGACCGCCAGGGAAGTTCAGGCTCCTGCCCTACTGCTTGTGACAGAGGCCGGTGTGGGTGGCAAACCAACATAGGAAGGTTTGAAGGACGCCCGGATGCCACTGTCAGCGTGCCACCTCTCGCTGTGATCGTCCCTCAACTTGACGTGTTCTCATGTGACGAGGGAATACTTGTTAAGGGCCTGTGGCCTGAGGAGATGTGCAGCCTGAGCTAGCACCGCATGGCATGTGGGGTAGACATTCCAACCGTCCCTACAGTCATGCTCTAGAGCAAGAGCCGGGCCGCAGGCACTCACTTTCAAAGTGCCCACCCAGAGCTGCAAGCAGTGTGTTGACGTGCCTGTTTTGCTGCCTGCAGGGTGCCAGCCTCTTTGAGGTTCTGGACTCCATTGAGACCCAGGCGCGTGACCCCTTTGCGCCCTTCCGCATGCCCATCATGGACCGATACAGGCAAGCCAGGCGCTTGCGTGGCAGAGGCAGCATTTGCAGGCCGGCTGCCCCCCCGCTTGCCCTACTGGGTTGGGGGTCTGCATTATTATTATATTATTAAAAGGTGTAAGAAGCAGAAAAGCGTGGCAGGCTGCCACCCGTTGGTCCTTGTCTCACGTCAATCACACAAGCCGCATGGGGTTGCGAGTTTTGGTTGTGTCTTGCAGCGGTTGCGTGGGTTATGGTTTCTTCTCACAGGCTCGCCTCCTTGGCTGGGTGCAGGGACATGGGCACGGTGCTGATGGGCAAGAGCGAGGCGGGCGTGGTGAAGAAAGGTGACTCGCTTATGGTCATGCCCAACAGGTGGGTTGGCTGGGTGGGGGATGGTGCTCAGGGATTGGAAGCATCGAGGCATCTACACTATCCCCTTGTTCAAGTGCTGTGGTTCGTATATCTAATCTTTGTGTTAGACCTGGTCCTCAAGACGCTCAATAAATGGGTGCGTATAATAGGCAGACTTCAGCAACGAGGTTGTGCAGTGCATGCGTGCGCGAGTTGAGGGCTGCTTCCTAGAGCAGGAAAGTTCTGCATGTTTGGCCCGGACATGTATATTCTGCTGTGGCAACACAGGCTACCCACATGACAAGTTGCTATCCAGGCTTCAGGTTCTTAGGCCTGTCGCTCAAACCGCCCCCCTACGAGTGCTGGTGCCTCCCCCCTGGGCGGAGCGCACCAGCACAGCTGCACACATGGAACGCTGCCCTGATGCCCTGCCTCTAACGGTTGGCTGCTGCCTGCCGCAGGGTACCCGTCAAGGTGATCACTGTGTACCGCGACGAAGCCGAGGTGAACGCGGCCCGCCCGGGCGAGAACCTGCGGTTGCGGGTGCAGGGGGTTGAGGAGGAGGACGTCTCCTCCGGCTTCGTGCTTAGCAGCCGCTTCAACCCAGTTCCGGTGGGTGGACTGGGGCTTGGTTGCCCACTGTTATGGCACCTATGGCTGGGCGGCCCCTCTTACGGCCTTCTGGTGCCTCCCGGGCGCCCTTCCGTTTGTGCCTCAACACTTGCACTCCGCTCAGCCGGTAGGCTGGCAACACGAGACATGCTTGAGATTTGGTTGCTGGGACCTGCAGGCAAACGTGCAGAGGGTTGGACAAAACAGCATCAAGTTGTCTGCAAGAAGAATGGGCCACATGACGCCGCTGTGTGCCCTCTTCGTTGGTCATAGCATTCTGTCCCAGTCCTGCCAACCTTCTTACCGGCTTGCGCCTACCTGGGCAGGTGGTGACCTACTTTGATGCCCAGATAGTGATCCTGGAGCTGCTGGAGCACAAACCCATCCTGACGGGGGGCTACAAGGCCATCCTGCACTTGCACTCGGTGGTGGAGGAGTGTGAGGTCACCAAGCTGCTGGCGGCGGTAGACCCCAAGACCAAGGAGAAGAAGAAGGTGTGCATGGGGTGGAGGAGGCCTGTCTGCAGCCGCTTCAAGATGCAGCCGACCCCTCTTGTGACAACAGCTGGCTATGAATGCAAGTGCTAGGCTGTGCACAAAGGGGGGAGGATAAAGCGAGTGTGGGGGCTGAGGTGTACTGCTGTGGCACTGGTTAGTTTGATAGTAGTGTACAGCATTGCAGCCAGGGCGTGCTTCTCGAAGCTCCTTACGGAGGGTTGATATACCTTAATATGCTGGCGCACGCGGCCCCTGCACTGCACGGCGCTGTCACTTTGCAGCCCCGCCTAATGCATGTTGAGGGAGAATCACTGTCTCATGCTGGTCGAGGTCCAGAGGCTGTGGAGGATATCATGCGAAGGCTGGTGTCAGGGATTGCTGTGCGACAACTAATGACATTTGTCTGTTTTGCCAATTGCCCGCTCCGTGTTTGTCGCAGGTCAAGTTTGTGAAGACAGGCGCCATGTGCATCGTGCGGGTGGCTGTGGAGAAATCCATTTGTGTGGAGCTCTTCGACCGGGTACCGCAGGTAAGAAGAAGTATGCACTGCTGGTAGGAACGTTCAGGGTTACCCGGCGAAGTGTATACTGCATGGTCGTCCTTTCTTGACAACGAAACTTGCAGTGGGGAGTACCCGCGCTGGAAGCGTGTAAGGGGTCGTGCCTGCTGGCTGATGGTTTGTTGTATTGTCAGCTGCAAATGCCTTCCACGAAATGACATGATCAGCCTGAGCATGATCTTCGCTGCACTGCAGCTTGGCCGCTTCACGCTGCGAGACGAGGGCAGGACAATCGCCATCGGCAAGGTGCTCAAGGTTCCCAAGAAGGGCGCAAGTGCGTCCGAGTAAACAGATGCAGCAGTCGTTAGGACTGGTTGTGGTAGTGCAGCGTGTTGAGGTTCTGGTGTAGGCATTCCGCAGGATGGCTGTGCACTGCTGGATAAAAAAACTACCGGTGGTCGACGATTGCTTTGTTTCTAACAGGGGTTTGCCCAGGGTGGCCTGGCTGTGGCATAAGCCAAGGTTCCCGTGGCTATGCCTGATACCAGTTGTCAGCCCACAATTGCGTGGTCCAGAGATGCTTTGGTGTTGTTGTTGTGGTAGGAGTGTGAGAGCGCACAGTTATTGGTCACCTCTGGCTATCGAGGGTAAGTCATGTTGCTTGGTGCACTGGTCGTTGTCCAGGGACTGAAGATGGACTTGACACCAGCTTGTCATATTTGGATGGCATTAATGTCCCAGGTTTCTGTGTGCCATGCACGACAGGCAAAGAAAACCTCAGCTTTGTCCCTGGGACAGAGGGCCACCTAACGGCTCAGGGGCTCATGCAGCACTAAGGTCTTGTCTTGCACTCTTCCCTTGTCCCCGGACGCACAGTCCACAGAGAGCCTTTGGCTTTGCATGCGCACTACCACCAAAGCACAGCAGTCAGTGCATGGGCGCGAGATTGCGAGCTATGAAACTAGCCTGGCGTGTGGTGTCTTACGGAAGCAGTTGCTCATAGCATGACAGTGACCTTTACTCTATTTTGGTCTCGGTGTCCGGGTGGCACATGTCCTGGCTCGATCACTGGCCCGGCCGCTGCTGATGGCCCTGACATCGAGAAGCAGGAAAGAGGCACATGTGTCCGGCCTTTCAGGCACCAGCCTGGCAGAAGTCTCTGCCATAGCAGCTCTGCCTGTTGCCTTGGTGCTGGGTGTCCGCTGCTCACCCCAGCTTAGGGCAGCCAAAGCGGGCCGAGCAAGGCAGCTGTTTGGAGAGTGGCTAGTGCTCGTCCCGGCTCAGCTGGTGTGCCAGCTGGACTTGATATCCGCCCCAGCACTGCTGGTGGGAGTGGCTGGGCTGCTGGGTGGCTTGAAGGTGCTGGTCAAGCAGCGACCAATAGTGCAGGCGCCCAAGCTGGACAGTTACCAGCAGCTGAGGTAGGGGCTTGTCTTGGGCACCACCCCAGGCCAATGCCACACACCACTCCCTGAAGCTTCTTCAGCTGCACAGCCTGTTGTTTTGCTGCAGAGATGCTATCACGTGCTTCCGGGCCTCCCTACTGCTTATCACTTGCATGGCCATCCTTGCTGTCGATTTCCATGCCTTCCCCAGGCGCTTTGGCAAGGCAGAGACGTTTGGCACAGGTAGGCAGGGCAGACCGCTTTGGCTGCCTGCTGCTGAGAGCATGCAATGCAAGAAGAGACCGAAGGTTGTGACTATGCCTAGCGGCTCATTGCTGTGGACTGCAGGGTTGATGGATACGGGCGTGGGACTCTTTGTGCTGGCAGGGGCCATCCCGGCAGGGGTGGCTGCTGGCCTTCCCACTGCGTCAAAACCTAGGGGAAGACACAGAGCATCAAGCCACTTACACCATGTTGCTGTCCTCCTTGCACTCGGTGAGCTTCCTTCAGCGGGTTCCGGGTACTGCGCCTAATACAACGCAAATGGCGTGCAGTAAGAGATGCAATTCCAGGCTGTGGAGTTCAAAAGGAGGACATCTGGGAGACATTGTTTGCAAGGACGCTTGCTGCAGGTCTGGCGCGAGCAGTTGCCACCCATGCTGTAGGCTACCAGAACCATGTGGGCGAGTACGGAGTGCACTGGAACTTCTTTCTGACACTGGCGGTCGTCCGCCTGACAAACATGTGCCTGGGGCGGTGGGCACAGCCCCTCACAGCAACAGGTAAGAGCAGCAGGCCCTGCATGCCATGTATTGCTTTGACATGGTCAAGCTGAGCACCGCTCTGAACAGTTGGTGGTCAGATTGAACTGCATGCCACATCTGCAGGTGGTTTAGCACCTCATTTGCCTGCCTTGTTATATCAATCGACGAGTGCCCAATTTCAGTTTGCGTGCTGCAGCTAGTCTCGGGACGGCACTCCTCCTGGCGCACCAGTGGCTACTATCTGGCATGGGGCTCTCCCAGCTTGTCAACGCCGATGGGCCCCGGCATAACCTGCTGGCAGCCAACAAGGAGGGGCTGCTGTCGCTGCCAGGCTATATTGCCTTGCACTGGCTGGGGGTGGCGCTAGGCCAGCTGCTTTGCCAGCTGGCAGCCAGGAGTACAGAGCCTCAGCGCTGCCTGGATCCTGGCAACACTGGGAAGCTGTCAGCACAGCAAGCAGAGGACAAGTCCAGCGCTGGACAGGCCCCGAGGATATTAGCAGGAAAGAGCGGCAAGTGGAACTTAGGGGGGGGCCTGCTGGGCCAGCTTGCCGCCTTAGATGGAGTGTTGTGGCTGGCATGCGTGTGTACCAGTCGAGCTGTGGAACCCATTTCGCGGCGGAGCTGTAACCTAGCATACGTGCTGTGGATGCTGGCGCTTGCGGTTCAGGGCATCGGGTTGTTTTGGGGTGTAGCATCATGGCAGCCTGGCAACGTGCCTGCCCTACTCCAGCTGCTGAACGACAAATTGCTGCCTGCGTTCTTAATTGCCAACATGCTGACTGGGCTAGTAAACCTTTCCATAGATACCTTAGCTGTCGGCTGGTGGGGTGCGTGTGCCACTCTCTCTGTGTACATGGCTGCCGTGTGTTCTGGGACGATTGCATGGGCGTTGCTTCGTGCAGAGTTTCCTTCCCGTAGCAAAAAACACGTCTCTTATAACAAACAATGGCAGTAATGGATGCAGGCCTCCTGCTGTTGCCATGCTTACTAGGAAGCGGGGAAGGGGGGGGGGGTACTCACCACTGCCGTAATACTGAAAAACGCGCCCATTAGCCTGGCAATTCTGATGCCGTGTTGCTTGCAAACAGTCGATCGATCAACCAGGAGGAAGTGGACATGCCCCTAGCCATGGGGTCGTATGCTGCCATGCCATCTGGGCTGCGGAGCGAAAGCTCCTCTCTCTGCAGGCCTCCTGTTCCATCAGGGTCTTCCCCGCTGACACGCAGCAGCAGGATGGGTCGGTTGCAGTGTCGTGCCGGCGCTAACGAAGTCACGCTGCTAGACTATGGAGCTGGCAACGTTCGGAGCGTCAGGAACGCCATCAAGAAGCTTGGGTTCACCATCAAAGACGTGAGCGTGGGCAACACGGGGCCTAGCACGCCCCAACCCCAGGGGCTGCATGCCCCCGCATGCAGCACTGCATGTATCAGCTCTTCGTGAGTGCTGACTTGTTGGTGGGTGAATTGTGTGAGGTGCCTTGCGCAGGTAACTAGCGCCAGGGACATAGCTAAAGCTGAGCGGTTGATATTCCCTGGGGTGGGGGCCTTTGGCCAGGCGATGAAGATACTACAAGAACGGGGGTACGCAGAAGCACTGAAGGACTACATACAGGTGCGTTCTTCCTGTGCAGTCGCGACTTTCTTGGCTGCTACGTGCCAGAAGCATGGCCCGTCTGCCAGTGTTGGGCCGCAAGCAAGCCATCCATGCAGGGTGGGAAGCCCTTGCTAAAGCCTGCTCCATGGCCAACCCCAGTTGGAGGGTGGGCGGGTCTTTCGTCTGGCAGCACCTTTGTCACAGCCGGCAGTGGCAGTTTCTGCCTAAGCGGATCCCTTCTAAGTCAGCCCCCGCGCAGGGCTAGTGTGGGCGCTTGCACACGCAAACTCCAGACCGCGTGCGTATGCCCCCCCCCTTTCCACCCACCCCCGCACTCCATGCCACCCACCGACCACTGCATTTCGGGGCTGTGCTGTGCTGCAGGCGGACCGGCCCTTCCTGGGCGTGTGCCTGGGCATGCAGCTGTTGTTTGAGGGGTCTGAGGAGAACGGCGGCTGCGATGGGCTGGGCCTCATTCCCGGCATGGTCACCCACTTTGACACCTCGCTGGGCCTGCCGGTGCCCCACATTGGCTGGAACGACCTGCACCAGAGGCAAGCATTGCAGTGTTGCCAGATTCCTGGAAGAAGTGTGAGCTAGTTGGGTATCAGGTTATGAGCGCTGGTTGGAAGGCCTCGAAGTCAAACTTACCGTGGGCGCGAGAAGGGTTGTGTATTATCCGAGTCACTGACAAAACACTGATGGCTGAAAGGGTAGCCGCTTTAAGCGGACCCTGACTTTGTAGAGCTTCTGGGGATGCACCGGACCTGACGCCGGTGCGGCTGAGGCATGCGGACCGGGTCTGGTAACAAGCACACGCATGGTAGCACGGACGCATGCCGCTTGGTGGGTTGATCATGAGACCCGTGCCGGCCTGTCGCCTGCTGCAGGCGGCCGTCCACGCTGCTGAGTCAGGTGGGGGACCGGCGGGTCTACTTTGTGCACTCGTACCACGCCACACCCAGCGCGCACAATGCCGACTGGGTGCTGGCCACATCAGGTGAGCAGTGGTGCAGGGCACAGACAATGGATACCTGCGGGTGCTTCTTGCGGGGGTGTCCCAGGCCTGCCGCCTGGCGAAGGAGCCCCCCCACCCCCCACCCCCCCCGGGGCATGGGAGGGGGGAGGGGGGGGGATATGGCATGCAGGGCACCGCAGGAACACAATGAGGGAGGGGCCAGAGGCTCGCCTCCCTGAGGTGCATGCGTACCCCGGGTAATACAGGGGGGTTTGCCAGCTGCCTGGGTGGACGCTTGTGCTGGTGCTGCTGGCCTTCTTGCATGGCATTACTTCACGTGCGGGGCCTGGCAGTCAGCATGCCTGTCTGGCGGGTGCCGTGGGAGTAGGCAAAGTACGCAAACAAGTGGAGGACACCGTGCTGTGCTGTGGCGTGCTTGTGCCAGTGGCGCCGACTGTTCTGCTTGCTTGCCTTAGGATAGGGGCCTGGCAGTCGACGCGCCCATCTGGTCCCCTGGAGGTAGACACAATGTGCAAGGCACCCATGCTGTGCTGCTGCGTCTTGCAGACTATGGCGGCGAGTTTGTGGCGGCGGTGCAGCGGGGGCAGGTCAGCGCCACGCAGTTCCACCCCGAGAAGAGCGGCGCCGCGGGGCTAGACATCCTGCGGGGCTTCCTGCAACCGGCGGAGGTGGAGGCGGTGGGGTACCAGCAGCCGCACAGCAACGGTGAGGGGGGGTGGGTGGGATGTGCGCGGGAGGAGCCGTGCATGTTGTTTGCTGCTGTGGGGTGCAGCGTGCTGGTGCCTCTGCCCTCACAGGGGTAGGCTTGCGTTGTATGTGTCTATGCTTCACCACGCCCCCCACCATTCCTGGTGTAGCTGGGCAGCCAAGTTCAATGTGCAGCAGCCCCCTAGCCATGCCAGATAGCAGCTGCCTGGCACCACCACCTTACCAGCAGCACCCCTGGCTGCCCTGCTGTGGTCCCTTGCGGCATTTGCAGGGCGGCTGCAGGGGCTGGCCAAGCGGGTGATTGCCTGCCTGGACGTGCGCGCCAACGACCGGGGCGATCTGGTGGTGACTAAGGGTGACCAGTACGACGTGCGGGAGGCCTCACGTGAGTGGCGCGGGGGTGGGGTGGGAGGGAGGGAGGCCGGCCTGTGTGGCGTGGGGAGGCATGGATTGCACAAGGCCCCCCACCACCATCCGCACATGTTGAGGCGTCCTGCCGCTGTGAAAGGAAGTCGGCAGCCCTCAAGCTCAACACGGCCCCACTTAATCATTGAGACTGCTTCATGGCCAGACCCCCTCCTCCCCAACAACCACTCCTACCTGCCTGGCTGCCTGCGTGCGTGCGCGCAGAGGGCGGCGAGGTGCGCAACCTGGGCAAGCCTGTGGAGCTGGCTGGGCGGTACTTTGTGGAGGGCGCGGACGAGGTCACCTTCCTCAACATCACCGGCTTCAGGGACTTCCCCATGGCGGACCTGCCCATGCTGGAGGTGGGTGGGTGCCTGTGTGCTTGTGTGTGTGGTTGTGTGCGTGTGTGTGT
>BBXU01000452.1:0-17109 GCA_001598975.1 Parachlorella kessleri
GGTCGTCGTGTGTGTGTGTGTGTGTGTGTGTGTGTGTGTGTGGTGGGGGGGGGGGGATTTGTGTGGCTCACAGGTAGGTTTGCCCTCACCGCAGGTGTAGGGAGGGTGAGTGGGGTACGCCTCTCTGGGCAGCCTTCAAGGCTGAGCCCAAGATTTGTAAGGGTGCCCATGCTGGGCGTGGGCGGTGTCTTAGGAAGGAGGCCAGAGACATTGCATGGCGGATGGCGGCCTGATACTCTCTCCCAGCCTGCGCATCGCTCGCGCGGGTTGCCCCGGCTGCTGCCACCGTCGCTGCGTGGGCCACTGTGGGTGTGTGCCTGCACCACCGGGCGGCTCCCGCCTTTGCAAGCCACAAGCCACCCAGCTGCCTGCGTCTCCCCCCCGCGCGCTGCTGCTGCAGGTGCTGCGTCAGGCTTCTGAGGGGGTGTTTGTGCCGCTGACGGTGGGGGGCGGCATCCGGGAGTTCACCGACAGCCAGGGGGTGCACTACTCCGCGCTGGAGGTGGCGGCAGAGTACTTCAGGTGCGCAGGGGGCTGGACAATCCCACTTGAGGCGTAGTTTAGCGGTTGTTGCGGCAGAGAATTTCAGGTGCGCAGGGGGTGGGGGGGCTCACTCACCGCCCCCAACTCAAGCGTGGCTCAGCAAGTTCCTCATTGATCGCTCGGCTGCAATCTAGTGGTGGGTGCGTAGGCTGTGAGCGTGTGTACGTGTGGCAGCAGGGGAGGAAGGGTGGTGGCTGGTGGACCGAGCTCATGTGGTGGCAGCCGTCACAGGCTAGAGCTGTGGCACATGGTGGCACTCACCACTCATAAGTTCTCCCAAGCACTTCCGCCTCTTAAGCACTGGCCTGGGCACCCGCATTGAGTGTGTTGGGTGTGTGGCCTATCCCTGGCAGGTCTGGTGCGGACAAGGTGTCCATTGGGAGCGACGCTGTGCTGGCGGTGGAGGAGTACATCAGCAGCGGGCGGAAAAAGACCGGCAAGACGGCCATCGAGCAGATCTCCAGGGTCTATGGGGCTCAGGTAAGGGTTAAACACGATGCTCGGGGGTGTGTGTGGGGTGAGGGGGTGGGGGGTGGGGTGGGGTGGTGGGGGAGGGGGGGGAAGCAACGCGAGGGCAGGCCTGGGTGGGGGCCGATTGTCCGGGCCTGCCCCAACGGGAGGCCCCGTTGGGGTGACAATGTTGAGACCGGGATGCGAGATGGCTGGAGACCTGGCGGCTGCTGTTTGTTGTGTGTGTGAGCTACCTGGGTTGCGCTGATACCGGCATGCAGCCCTGCAATCACCTGGGGTGTGCTTTCACCGGAGCTGATGACTTGAGGCAAGGCGCTTCCCCGGCGGTTTCTAGCGGTGACTAGCTCTGTAACTTAAATAGAAGAAGGATAGAGCCTTGGCAAACCGCTGCCCTCCTGCCTTCCCGCCATGGCGTTCAGGCGGTGGTGATCAGCATCGACCCGCGCCGGGTGTATGTGAAGGACCCCAGCGAGACAACCCACCTGTGCGTGAAGACCAGCAAGCCAGGTAGGCGGGGCGGGCGGGCGGGGAGGCAGGCGCTGGTGTGGTGCCATAAACAAGCAAGCGCCCTTGATCCTAAAGCAGAACATGGGTAGGCCAGGGGTGCCAGCAAGTGACGGAGTGGTGACCTTGTCGTTCGTCCTATTACTGCTATTGCCGGGCGCGGGGGGGGGGGGGGGTCGTCAAGTGGTGGTGACTGGCTTGTGTGTATAAGGAAGGGGGAGCACCAGGAGTGCCAGCCTGCACGTGCCTGCTGGTATGTCTTGTGTTATGTCCGCTGAGTTGGATCATCTATTAGAGAGCTGGGTATAGTCGCTTGTCTGTGGCTCGTGCTGACTTGTTGGAGGTGCAGAACCGAGCCAGCCTTATGTCGCGCATGGCACTTTATGCGCCACACCGATCCACCTCCACACCTAACCACCGCTGCATGCACACGCGCGCCGGTGCATGTGCAGGTCCCCAGGGCGAGCAGTACTGCTGGTGGCAGTGCACGGTCAGGGGTGGGCGGGAGGGGCGCGACGTGGACGCCGTGGAGCTGGCCAAGGCGGTGGAGGAGCTTGGCGCGGGGGAGATACTGCTCAACTGCATCGACAACGACGGCGTGGGCCAGGTGGGGGGGAGAGTAGGGGCCGGCGGGGTGGCGGTGGTAGCAAGAGTGGCGGGGAGGCAGGCTCACAGGACGGTTTTCTGGATGACCTGGGCTGGCGTCGAGGCGGTGGCGCAAGGCTGTACAAGGGTTAGGGTGGCTTCAAACTCACAGCAGGAGGTGGGCCTGAACTGATCGCGGACATTAGGAAGGGTGAGGAAAGTCCTAGCGAAATTGAGTCTGGAGGGCATTTTCACATTCTGAGAGCATGCAGTTGCGGTGGGCATGTGCAGGGCTTTGACCTGGAGCTGGTGGCGGCCGTGTCGGACGCCGTGACCATCCCCGTCATCGCCAGCAGCGGCGCCGGCGCCCCCGAGCACTTCACCCAGGTCTTTAAGCACACCAAGGCGGCCGCGGCGCTGGCGGCGGGCATCTTCCACCGGCAGGAGGTGGCGATCGAGGAGGTGAAGGAGCACATGAACAGCAACGGGGTCCCAGCCAGGGTGGCCTGAGGTCGTGATGGCTTGACTGCTGCTGTATGGGACTGGCCTGGCGTCTGACTCAACCTTGCGTGGCATGCTGCAATGCATCTGGTGCCTTGAGAAGGTGCCAGGCGTGGCGTGGTAACGGCAGGAGGGACACATAGCAGGAGCCATTACAGCTCCACCGACACAGTGCAGGGCTTTGCAGCAGATATTGCACAGTAAGTTGACTGTAGTAGTAGTAGGTGACTGGAAGATATGGCCGTCTGCGAAAAGTGCCAGCAGCCGCCCGGTTGGGACTTTGACGTGGGAGTGGTCAAGGCCAAAGATATTGCTGAAATGGATTTATGTCCGTTGCCAGGAGTGGGGTTGCTATGCACGCTGTGCTAACTCACCGCATTCCCGTTGCACCTTATTCCGCCAAGGGTAAGGAACCTGCTAGCTTAGAAGTCGGACAGGCGTGCTGCGCTGGCACTTCATTCCTACTGTACCGTTATCCCTGAATACCTGCCATTAGAATCCTTGGTACGCCTGTTTGGAACCCCAGGGAAAACTATTTTTACAAACTGCACAAGATGCCACTGTGAAACGAAGGAGAGGGCTGGACCAGTCTTAGGCATGCCGTGCTCGTTGCCGCTACATAGGGGCATAAAAGTCTGGCCCTGCCTACAGTAGACCCATGAGTCGATCAGAAAGGTGCCCATCAGCCTGCTCAGCTTGGGTTTCCTGCTCTGTTTCCAGCCTGAATGCCAGCGCCCCTGCTGCGCTTGCGTCGGTGGACAGTGAGAAAGACTCAATTAACACCCCAAAACAACCAGAGAGTCCAATTGTTTAACTAAAGCGATATGCTAGCGGGTTTCATGCTGAGCGCTGAAGGTGCATGACCGCCGCTGCGCAGGCCATTCTGCAGTGTGCGCAGTGTGCAAGAGCGCCTGGATAGCAAGCAACGCTGTACCTAAGGTAAGAGTGACAGTTGTTTTGTCTGAGGCCTGCCTGTTGGCCCCAGTACTAGCATGGACCTCGCTTGATTATGGAGAGTGATACTGGGCCGCCCACCAACTATCACAGTGGGCAGCTTTGCTCGAAGGTTCCAGGGCAACTCGGTGTACTGCAAGAGTACTACAGGCGGACGGTGTGACGTGGTTGACGCCGCTTCTGCAGGGTGTACAAGCACTAGTACGCGTGCTGCTGGGTGTGTGAAAAGCTAGAGCGGCTGCTGCAGGGTCCTGATAAGAAATGAAGTTTGCACAGCTAGTGATAGGACCAGCAGGCAGTGGGAAGGTGAGCGTAGGTGCCTGCACCACCTCACACGCACCCACAGCAATAGTTGGATAGAAGTGACAGGGGGCGGGGCTCGGCACCAGTAACTGACACATACCTCCTGTTTGCAGTCGACATATTGCGAGACAATAAAGCAGCACTGTGATGCCATTGGGCGCTCGGTGCATGTGGTCAACCTAGGTAAGCCTTGGTGTGATGACCTGTGGGTCCTGGAAAGAGCGCAAGCCCCTGTGAGAAGATGCCGACGCCATGAACATGTGCGCTGGCCTCCTGCCCAGGTTTCCATGGTTGCACGACATTGTGAGCTTTCAACAGCAGTGCAGCACTATGCCATGCTGGCCATAAATTGTAGTTTTACTCGTGCCTGCAGACCCGGCAGCTGAGCAGTTCAAGTATCCGGTGTCGATTGACGTGCGGGATCTTATCACACTAGATGACGCTATGGAGGAGCTGCAACTGGGGCCCAATGGGTGGGTTGTGGCGTGGATTTGGGCTGTATGGCCAAGCCAGGTGGATCTCACAATATGCTATGTAGCTGTTGGCTTCCATACCCACAGCCTGCCTGCGGCTTTATTGCGTGGTGTCTGAATGGAATTCTTGGTTTGCTCCACGAAGGGGTACTTTCAAGCTGTGTTTGAGCTGCAGGGGGCTGCTGTACTGTATGGAGTATATGGAAGACAACTTAGAAGAGTGGCTTGGGGAAGAGCTGGAGGTGCGGACGGCCTTGACCATTCTACAAGCTTTATATGAGAAAGCGCAGTTGCCTAAGCAAGCGCTTGTGCTATTTGCCCAGCACCTACTCGGCCGCCCGGTGCCATCACTGGTTTGCAAGCTGCTATAACGAGGGAAGCGTGTGTGCAAACTGGCCGCTTGCATGAGGTCCTTTTTCCGTCCTTGCTCGACGGACTGTGCAACTACACAAGCTGCAGGCTTATGGGGACGACGACTACCTGCTTTTCGACTGCCCCGGCCAGATAGAGCTGTACTCGCACTTGACAGTCTTCAGGACCTTTGTTGACTACCTCAAAAAGGACGGCTGGCAAATCTGCGCGGTCAGTTATTCAACTGGAAGCAACTGGTGTGTGCACAGCAAGGCATGCAGCTTGGTGGGGTGCAGGGCTTGTTCAGTGGCCTGGAGGCTCCAGGGCGCCCCGAAGCGCGAGGGATAGGGGACTTCTAAGTTCATTTTCTAGCACTACAGCCCGTAAAGCTTGGCTAATAGTTGCGTCCGTGGCACCGAAGGTTGGCTGGCGATTGACTGTTGTGTACTACTCCCCGGCGCAGGTGTACTGCCTAGATGTGCAGTTTGTGGCAGAGATGCCCAAGTTCATTGCGGGGTGCATGACAGCCTTGTCAGCCATGGTGCAGCTGGAACTACCCCACGTGAATGTGCTGACGAAGATGGATCTTTGTAAAAACAAGGTAGGAGCCAAGACAGCTAGTAAGCACGGCACAGCTGGCCTGGTGGTTGATGTACAGTGGGCAGTTCCTTGGCAGCTGTGTGGTCGGTGAATGCAAAGCAGGAACAAGGCACACAGGAAGATGTACTGTGGTGCATAAACGCAACAGGGGCATGGAGTGTATGTCCTGTGCAGGAGGAGGTAGAGCAGCTGTTGTTCCCGGAAAAGCACGAAATGCTCTACCAGCTTGACAAGCAGACAGGACCACACTTCCAAAGGCTGAATGCAGCGGTAAGGAGCGGTGGGGAATTTTCTGGGAACAACAGCTGTAAGGAGCTGTGCCTGGATCAGCAAAGCGTGCAAGCAAATCCACAGTGACCCCTGGCGACTTGCTTGAGCCGTGCCTTGCATGTCTTTGCTGCATAGTAGCGACGGCCCCGCAGCACTGTGACCTGATGCAAGGCTCAAATGTGTGGTTTTTTGGCCTGCAGGTTGTCCAGCTGTTGGAAGATTATAGCATGGTGAACTTCTCTATGCTCGACATTACCGACGAGGAGAGTATAGAAGAGCTCCTTCAGTCGATTGACCTAGCAATACAGGTACTTCTTAGGTGCCTACTTGACGTATATCTAGTGAACAGCTGCAAAAGCCAAGCTGCACACAGGCCGCCTTTTGCGTGAATGTGCCGTTGATCTGTTGCATCTGACCATAATGCTAGTTGTGCTTGCAGTACGGTGAGGACCAAGATGTGAAGACGCACGAGCTGGGAGAATTCGCTGATGCAAATGATAACGATGACTACTGACGTATCATGCACTTTCCATGCTCCCTTCCTAGGCCATTTTCCGAATTGAACTTCAGCCCCTAGGACATTTACTCACACAAAAAGCCAATAGACAACCTGACACTGAACACCACCAGCCTTAGCCTGGCCATTGTCAAGCGATACAGAAAAAGCCCCCCATTCCATCCCTCAGTACCCAGGAGGGAACCCAGAAACCTCCGCCTGCTCTGTGACCTGCTCCTCGCCTTGTGTATAGCTGATCCGCAAGCGCATCACCAACGGCTTTTGGCCATGCATGGTGTTCGTAACATGCAGCAGCTGGGTGGCGGCGCTGCCGCTGTGGGGGGCTAGCGTAGTCCCGCTGGCAGGGTCCAGCTTGAGCTGCATGAACTTAGGCACAGCCGCCTGCAAGGTAGGGGTGAAGCTGGATAGTAAGACAAATCCTACAGCAAAGGCTCCAGGGTCATAAGTCGATACGCACGTTCACTGCAGCTCAATGACGATGGCGATGTAACCTGGAACTATTGTACCAAAGGCTTACACGCTCCACCGCTAGCACAGCACAGGTGCTACTCTGGGAGCACCTTCACAGGAAACATAGTCTGCATGTGGTAACAAACCTGCAGTATGAAGTTGGTCACTGGCTCCGCCGACTGGTTGGTGTAGGTGGCGGTTATATTGGTGACTGCTGGGTCGGCCGCCTTAGACAATGTGAACTTGATGACCACGCCACCCTTCTCCCAAGCAGTGAAGCTGGTGCTGGGTGCTGAAGCTGGGGCTGGCGGTGTGGCACTGCCGCCAAAGAGATCTGCAAGAGGGTCAACTGCAGCAGGCAACGCTGCGGTTGCTGGGGGCGCCGCACCAGGCATACCGCTACCGCCTAGATCTCCTGCAAGCAGGTCCTGGAGTGCGCTGACTGTAGCCACTGGTGCTGCTGCTGCTGGCGGTGCTGCCCCATTGCCCGTCCCCAAATCCACATCCAGCGCTAGGAGTGCTGCCAGGTCGTCAGCTGCAGATGCTACCGGAGCGCCACCCGCAGGCTCTGAGGGAGCTGTAGGCTCCAGGCTGGCATCATAAGCGCTCTGCTCCAGAGCAGGGATGTGCTCCATGACCTGCAAGTAGATTTAGGTTGTCAACTCTTACAGAGTCGCGATACTGCTTGACAGCACACAGGCCGTGCAGCTGCTATTGGTCCGGGAGAGAAATACTGGATCAAAATTCGGGCAAGACCCTCAGCATGCTAGCATCCAGCCCTCTCGGCATAGTTCACTCTCCCTTTGCACTGCCCGCCACCGGTTACAAAATACTGGACAGCTAGCATAGCACATACAAGGTAGCAGCAAAGCAGCATGATGACCTAACCCCCTGCATGACCAGCTCCATCCTTTAAGGCGCACCTGTGGCCGAATACCATCGTAGTTGAACAGCCGCGTGTACTCGAAGGACCTACTCTGCACCTCCAGCTGAATGCTCGAGGTGTGCTGCGCAATGATGGCCTTGATCGCAGCTGCATGTGGTGGGAACCGTGCTGCCAGCTTCATCAGCGCGGTGATGACATACTCCTTGCAAGCTGCGGACAGATTGGGGCGCCTGCAGAACAGTTGATGCAGCCAAAGATAGGAGTCCAATCCAATAACAGAGTCTGTGTAGGCAGCGCCAGATCGTCTGTATGTCAGCGGTGCAAGTAGCTTCTAGCAGCCAGGAATATGGCTAGGCTTGGAGCCGATCCGCATAGCGCAGGTCGGTATTGACAAAGGGTAGAACAGACAAAGGCCTCTAGGACGCCTTAACAAATACAATCCCTGCAAATCACCTGAGGACAGCCTCTAGCACACCCACGAGCTCGGATTCTGATACCACAACTGGCTGCTCGCCCTCCAGCAAAGCTGCAGGCTTCACCAGCAGCTCGCCATATTCACCTGCGACACAACAGCTGATTGCTATAAGGCGCCGCCAGCAAGGAATGCATACGAGCAAGGCACCAGCATTGTGCACCCTTCAGGCAGACAGTGTTCTATGGCAGCTTGCCGACCCTGACATTGCCAGGCCTGTATGTTGCATGCCACCTTCAGCGCCCCAGACCATGGTGAACCCCCATACATCAATGGAACCTACCACTTCACACCCAATGGTTTGTGACAGGGTGTGGTAGCCAATAGGGACGTCTAGCTAGGCACTCACCGATGGACCAAGTGGAAACCATGAGCAGGGGTGCCTCAGCGCCGGCCATATTGGCAATGAGAGCTTTGTACATGGCCCTCACAGCATAGCCATGCAGTTGAGAGGCATTCATTATTACAATGGTGAGTGCCCGGCAGGCATCATCCTTAACATATGCACCGGATTGTGTGAGCACCTGCAGATTGGGAATAACCTCAACAAGCTTGAGCTACTGTGATGATGAGTATTATGACACGGCAAAATTTCACTGCGCGCAAGCTTCGCTGACATGAGAATGACACCTAATAATAATAGCTTCACACCAAAGTCTCCTCCAAGAGCCACCCACCTGGACCATAGTGTCTATATACCACCGCTTATCGGGGGCAAACCGCTGGACGAGCATGGAGATCTTATTTGTCAGATCTGCAGCACATAGGCAAGCAAGGACTGTAATGTGGGCCATGCCACAGGACTGAGCAACCAGCCCTAACGCTAGAAAGCCTACAAGCCGCTGGCACGAGGGCAGGCATCTTGTGTTACTTGACCCACTGCCTGGCTTCTGTCTGCCATACCTGGCTTGAACTCCAGGTCGCAAACATTCAGGTACTGCAGCAGCTCGGTGGTCAGAGTACGAACGTTGTTCTCATTGACCTGCAGCACAAAAGACACCTCTAAGCTTGCACCCTATAGCACCGAAGCGGCGACAAAGATATCGCAAATGTGGTTTCGTTGCAAATGCTGCAACACAACTCGATGAAATAACGTCACTGGGCACAGGGCGCAATGTCACTTAATGGCACAACTATCCTGGCTCGAGTGGCTGCTTCTCACCAAAGCATACACCAGCTCCAATGCTCGCCGGCGGATTGAAATGTCTGCATCCTTCACACACTCCACAATAGTGGTGCGATGGCGTTGCACTGCCTGCAGAACATCACACCTCCAAACGCTCAGACAGGAAGCACAAACCCACTTTGCTAATTTCCCCAACCACTTTCATCCGAAAAGCAACTCTTCAGGATTAACTCAGTTTTCTAATAACAATAAGGTCCAATCAGCCCAGCCCGCCGAGTGCAAACACATGCATGCACACAGGTTTCCCGCGCGACAACATTTCACACCTCACCTGCGTGTCCACTGCCACCACCTTGGCCAGTGTGTGGAGCGCCACGTACCGGATGTTATTGTCCTTATTGGCCAGAAAGCGGCCCAGGATATTGACTGCTAGCACACGCAGCCCTCCAATGCTCTCCACCGCCATGATGGTCTGCAAGCTTAGCGAAACATGTCAGAGGGCTTGTGGACAGTAGGCCGATGCAGCAACAAACAAGAGTGGCATTGACGCATCTGTGCTTGCATGACATGCCAGATTTATAACCCTTGTACGCCTGCATGTCTCACTAAGTTCCGCTTAACACCGTCCATACCTGCACACACTCGTACAGGATGGCATTGCCAGCATTGCGAGCCGACTCGGTGTTGGTGGCCACTTGGGCCAACACGTCACTCATGGCATCGCTGGCATCGGCACTGCCCTTGCCCAGGACGCGTAGGAGCCGCAGTAGCTGCGAACAAGAAGGTACGTGATGAGCAAGGAGTCCAGACCTCCAGAGTACGGCAGGCGGAATACTTGCTATCACCTGCGTCTGGCCTCCTTTCAGATAGCTGGGAACAATACTGGTTTGACATGACGATGGTGCGCACAAGCAGATGCTCATTGGATATTTTCAATCCCAGCCCTCCTCTACCTTCACTTGCAGGAAAGGGTCAGTGATGCCGCCAACATCATGGTCAGCTGAGAAGCCGCTCATCAGCAAGCTACGCAAGATCTTGCACAGCGTGGGCACTTGCTCCCGGTAGATCTCTACCGCCGCCGGCTCCATCTTGCAGATGTCAAGCATGAGGGTCACGCCTGCATTCTCCCGTGGTGCCATCTGTAAGTACAGCTCCTCTTGTGAATACAGCTGTCCTGTACCACAATTGGTGTCCTACTCGCAGTCACGCAACCTGAAAGGAACGTGGTGCCATTTGCTGTATTTTGGATGCAACATTAATGAGTCCACCCAGCCCAGTTTCATTGCAACCATACATAGATCCCCACCTGAAAGCAATACGCCATGGTTACGGTCGTTCAGCAGGTCAGCCGCCCTGCCAATGAAGCTCTCCAGCATATCTGGAATCTTGTGCAGAACCCTGCAGAGCGTATTGCCAGATGCTTATATGGAATTGCCCACGGGTTAGGACATGCCCGCACCCAACCTGCTCACGATCCCAGCAAACGCAAGGGGAGCTAAGCCCAGACATATCCACTGTTGGCAAACGGGGTGCACACCATATTTATCACTCACTCCCGTGATAGCTTCAACAATCCTCGCAGCCAGCTCCCTGCACTGCTGATCTTTAGTGACCCCACCTGGTGGCACAAAGTGCTGCTTTCTTGCGAATGTATGGGTTAGCACTCTGCAGCAGGCGCTCCACCTCGGGGGCCAGGTCGCGAGCCATCTCTGTCGAGGCAATGTTGCCCAGCGCACATAGCGCCAGGCCCACTGTGTATTGATTTTTGGAGTTCAGGTCGTTCTTGAGCGAGTTAGTAACAAGCATGAGCACCTCCTGCCTCTCGTCCAGCAGCACCATCAGCCCCAGGTAGCCGATGCGCTGCAAGGGGCAGGCGTATGAGGCTTGCCATTTGGCCTGGGTTTCAGAGAGGCCAGCGTCGGTGCTGCTTCATTGTTTTTTACTTCCAAGCCCGCACCGGCAACTTTACGCTGGCTTGCCACCCCATTCAAAACAGCGTAGGCTGTTCCGGTGTTGCCGCCCCGCACCTTCTCAGGAAAGCCGGGAGAGGCAATGAGTTTGAGCGTTTCCATCTGCCCAAAGTGGGTGGGGTAGCCGAGCATGTGCATAAACAACAGTTTGCACACGTTGCGCGGCCGGTAGCTGCCATCCTGCTCCTTGAAGGCCTGCCGAAGGGCAGCTGATTCTTTGGCGACTACATCGCGCTCCTCTGCCGTGGTCTGCAGATACACGCCACATTACACACTCTTTAACCAGACTCTTTAACCCCGGGTTACCCCAACTGGCACCACAGTGAGAGATCAAAGCTCCAGCCTAGCCAGCACTGGCGCCGACCGATCTCACCTTGCAGCTCCTCACTTGCTTGATTAAGTCCCTGCGCATCATACAAGTCTGTCAGCAGGGTGCTCGAGGCAGCACACTCCCCACAACGCAGCGTTACACAGCACAAGAGATCGGTCGGCGTTTGACTCACCCCAGCCGAATTGTCATCGTGCCGGAATGCCTTGGCTCTCAATGCTACGCCACAGTAGGAGGCAACACTTGCCCACCTAGGTGCACCTCATGCCCAGGCCCTCCTGGGGAATGCCTGCTTTGGGGCAGCATGCTCAGCAGACATCTGCATCCCAGGGGGACAGCCCAGAAACATATTTAACTGCCTCTGTGGTTGTCTACTGCCCTTGTGCTTGCAGTTTGTTCCCTTTTCTGATCCTGCCTGCTTATTGACGCAGCTGGCACCCGCCACACTGCTGTCTGACCCCTTCCTGTCACTTGCATCTTAAACGGCACCCCCGGAGTAAAGTCATGCCACCATGTTACAAGCAAGCAAGTAATCTGAATGTGGAACTGACACAGCAGGGTACTGGGCCAGATACGCACTACTTGCCTCCTGCGACTGCAAGCATTAAAGCGCACACTCAGTGGCTATTTAGTCCTGGTCCATAATGCAGCAAAGGTGGCCTTACGGTGGGTGTTCAAGTGGCAAGATTTAAATGATAGACACTGGGGCATTCACCACAAGAGCACAAGTGAAGGGCAGCCTGACAGCTCCATTCAACCCAAGGTGGCCATGCGGGGGCGAGGGCCTGCTACTAGCTATGCCCTGGCTGCCCCACCCGTGACTAACAGTCCCCTCCAGAGCCTCAAGGCCCTGGGCACGAGCAACACATGCAACCTTGATAACAGCCAGGTGTGTTTATGTTGACACATTTTACCCCGAACCCTTCAAAATCCACACAAACTCGCAAGCACACTCGCAAATCAATCTCCACAACAAACTCACATCCTCAAGTCCAAGCACAACCACAACTTGTCATACAAAGCCACCTTCCCTTCTATTAATTTCATTGATCTATTAATTTGTCACTGCTTCATGTCAGAACCGGCCTTGCACATCTTCTTCTCTTGCAGAACGACGGACATGTCAGGCCGTCCTGTGATTGGCAGCCTGTATTTGGCCCAGATCCCATATACCCTGCAGATGGCCAGGTACACGGGAGCAACAGCGATTGCAAGTAGCCTGTGAAAGGTTGAAGGGGGTCCAAGGTACGGCAGGGAGTACCTGCGCTGTCCATAATGCAGGGATGGGCCCACAGCAGGGTAATCCAAAGCAATCACCCACACACGGCATTTCTCCCAAAGCCAACCAAAGGAGTGACACCCAAGCTGCCGGCGTGCAATCGATCTCCTTACCAGTTGGCTGCCTTCATGACCGGCTCATATTTTGTGGCTGCATATACCCAGCCCAGCCCAACTGCATCATACAGTCTTCGAAAGACCTCCACGTCAGTGACTACAGTGCCATCAGGGAGGACAGCATGGATACGCTCCATGGCCTGCAAGCATGCGATAATTCACTAGTAGAGGATCTCCGGTACAGGTAATCTTGGCAAGGTGTAACTCTGCATAGGATAGGGAGACCCCCAGCCACAACCCTTCAGGAAACGAAAGTTTTAGGGACGTCCATTCTCAATGCAAGTGTGTTGCAAGTAAGCGGATGTAAGCCTCGAGCTCCCGAGCGATGGAGATGCATATGGGACAGGGGCCACAGCCGCCAACTGGCACTACGTTCTCGCCCTGCACCCTGCCATGTGCAAGCTGTAAGACACAAGCAAGCACTATTTGGTTTTATAGACCAATCCTGCACCTGACAGCACACGCTCACCTGCTCATAGCCTACACCGTAGTTGTCCTCGGCTTTGTATTCTGGAGAGGCCACATCCACAAAGTCTATCTTGCCAAAGCCTGCGTCTCGCCGCTTCAGCATATCCACCTCCCTCATACAGAGGGGACACTCGCCATCGTAGAGCATCCGTATCTCCCAGGTGGGCTTTGCGGGAGCGCTCTGCTCCGAACGTCCTGCAGCGGCCACGAGTCCAGCAGCCTACCAACGAATTAAAAGCCTTCCTGTGTCTCTTTGGCCAGCCCCGCACTTTTTCAAAGATTTGAAGCGCTTCCCAGGAGCTATCAACCAGCAACAGCTAGCAGCTGACACAAAGGGCGGCAGGCCAGTCGCTGGCACAGCTGCACCACACAGGAGTGGGAGGACTTGCCTCCCGTTGCCACGCTTGCACCACTGCCGTTGGTGGCCCCGCTGTGGACAACTCGCAACAGTTGCGGTCGCACAGCCGGCCAGCCCCTGACTGGCTGAAGTCGCAATGCAGTAGTGCTGGTCATGATCGTGCCACGGAGCCCTGCGGCCGCCATGGAGTTCGGAGCGCAGTTGGACAAGGACTTGGAAGGTACTAGACGGCTGGGAAGGCAACAAAGCTTCATGCTAGGCTTCTCTGTGACTTTGCGCCCGCTCAGGCGTTGACTACAACCTGACTGTATCCAGGGGAGAGGGAATGTGCCTGGGCTTCCTTGGCTACCAAACTTGGAAAAGCTGGTGCTTCTAGTTCTGAACTTTGTCCTATCCTCTCGTGTCCCAACAACAACAAAGTGCTATGATGAGAGGCATCCGCAAGCCGGACACACCCCCAGACAAGGCTATGGGTAACTCTCCAAATGCCCCCATAAGCAGGCATGGAAAACTCTAAAAATTATCTACCTATCCCTCCACTTGTACAGCTGCTCCGCACACAGCTCCCAGGCCAGCCACTGTGCCGCGTTAGCTGGGAAGGCTCGTATGAGTGTGGGGCTTAAGCCCGCGTACAAGGACCTCAGACCACCTGCACGGAATCACCAGCACAGACTCTGTAGCCAGGTTGCACAGCTCACAAGCCAGCCTGCCATTGCCATCCATGCAGCTTGCGACCTACATCACACGGCACTGTGCAGGTGGCCAGCATGGCAGCCCCCCTCCAGCCTCTCTTTGACCCCTTGCCACGTCACACCTACCCCCAGCTGACCTACCTTCAGCATAAAGCAGCTGCAGCTGCCGCGCAACACCCACATCCAGCGGCGTGCCCGGCCAAGCGGTCTGTATTCTCGTCTTGGCAACGTCTATGGGCAGCACTGTTGCCCACATCGCCATGCCCGCCAGGCCCCCACACATGATGGCCGAGGCGGCGTCCTGGAGCTGCTGCCACAGGCTGCGGGGGATGCGGCGGTCGACTGGCCGGCCTGGGACCACACGCCGCAGCATCTGCACGCACCGCGTGACCAGGAACGTCCACCATTGCTTACGTGCACTTGTGGTGCCGTCGCCCTAGCTCAACCATGGATAAGCCACCTTTCAACCTAGCCCAGACCAGGGAATAGAGCGGAATGTAATAGTGCTTGTGGGTCCGCGACTGGCTAGCCGGCCGGTTGGCTGGTGGCTGCCTGCCCGCCAACTTTAGCACCGTTAGGATATGCCTGTCTGTAGTTAGTATTGACACACCTCATAGCTGCTGAAGTAGATAGCGTTGCCGGGCATCTCCCTGGCCATGGTGCCCCCCAGGCCCCGGGCCAGCCCCGCCAGCCCCTCGCTGCGCACCACCTGGCGCAGGCAGTCCAGGGGGCCGCTATAGGAGTGGAGGCTGTCCATGGCTCCCAGCTGCATGCGGCACTGCAGGCGGGGAGGGGAATGGGGGAGTGAGGAGGGGCTGCGCTGGCAACTTAGAGCAAACCATACCACCAACGTGGGTGGGCGGGCTTCATATAGGGACCTGCTCCCAGGATGCACGACCACCGGATGCATGTTGCATAGGGAGTTAAGATTACAAAACGCGCTACCTCCTGCGGAGTGTCATCACAGTTTTAAAATCATTAGATGCCAATTGCATCAGGCAGATCCTAGCAGAAATGAAGGCAGTGTCAAGGTACCTTGATGAGCTCGGCAGGGCTCAGCACAAAACTGAGGAAGAACCCCGCTGTGCCTGCTGAGAGAGGGATGGCAAGGCCAGCTGGCAGGTCCACAGAGGGGTGCGTCGTTGATTGCAGCATGGCCTGGTATACCTGCATTGCCCACGGCGCGGTGAAAGGTGACTGCAACCCTCATCATGCTTGCACGATCATCATGTCGATAGGCAAGGACGCATGTACACAGAAATGTAACTTTGGCGCTCAACCAGGCTTGAAGGCACTTCAATGCACGGCATGGCCGTGTGCACCTACCGCATAGTTCACCCCCGTCTCCACTGCACCGCCTATCAAGGGAGGCGTCAGGCCTCGATAGAGCCCCCTAACCTGCAGCCAGCCGACCACAGCTGCGGGTAAGCCTCCCGTGCTACCTCTCCACCGTGCTATGCTTGCCACAGCACTCCTTACAGGCTGAGCATGCAGGTTGAGATATCTTGACTGGAGCATCACGCGGCTGCATGGCCACTCACCCCCTCCGCTCGAAGGATGGTAATGAAGGCGTCCCACGGGCCCCTGTAGTGGCTGCCAGAAGCTTGGAGCCTGACTTTGACCGTGTCAAAGGGGAAGCCGGAGGTGATGTTGGCCGAGCCCGCCACGCAGCCGGCTATGTAGTCGAGGACGGGGTCAGCATCCAAGCTGCGATGGCCCCCTCCTGCACACACACCAGCTACCGGCTAGCCTCCGCTCGCGGGGCATGTCCCACAGCCCTTCCATGTTGTGGAATTGCTCTAGACAGCTCCGAGGCATGGCAGGCCGCTGGCACTTGGACAGATGCAGTCAGTCAGTGGCTCGAGCACGGCCATACAGTCCCAGCTCACCTGTTCCCATACAAGCCCTCCCAAAGTGCTACGTGTGCGTGTCTTTCTCTGTAAGCAACCAGTTGGCTGGCTGGTGGCTCAAGGCCTGCAGTAGACTAACAACAGGTTGGCAGTCACCTGGGCAGACTGCACTGACCTCTCGCTCGCCACTGCTTTGCAGGACCTTGCAGCACTTCTATACGGTTCCTACAAACCTCACCTTGTTATCTCTAGCAGAATGTGCCGGGCTACTGAAAACAAGGCAAACCATCCACCAGCAGACAAGTGTTCGACAAAGTGATCTTATCACTAGAAGTCGATCTAACTGATGTGAGGGGACTTGCACACCATTACTGGCCCAAAACGCAGGTCTTGGCGTTGGGGGGTATTGGCCCCATTGCTTGCCATGGCCCATTGGAGTCAATGGGTCCAAAGATTCCGGACCAGGTCCTCTACGCTTGACATATTTTTGCACGGTCTCTGCTTTGACGAATTGTATCGACAAGCTCAGGAAACATGATGCCTTGATCCGGCCCTCGCCAATGACGTCTTCTGCCTTGGCTCCTGGCCTTGCCAGGAAAGTGAAGAAGGTGCGTTCGCAGCTTTGAAGCTCTATTCACAAGAATAGCAGCAGAGCTATCAGGCGCAACTCAGCCCAACCCCAAGTCTAGGAGTACTGCTAGCCCAAGGCTCTAGCCACGGAAGTTGTGACCCATCCGCCTGCACCTGGCTTCAGATACTCGACACTAAGACCGAGGCACCAGAGATAGTGGGATCCCTCTCCACCTTGTCCAGCTTCTATGCTGAGAACACGCCTGCAGCACGGCGGCAGCTGCGCTCCACGATAGAGAACGAGGGTGTCAAGATCAACGAGGAGTTCCTGGCGGCAGCAGAGTCGGTGATACAGGTACGAAGCTTTGGCATGGGCTCACCATTTGGTTGTGTGTGTGTGTGTGTGTGTGTGTGTGTGTGTGTGTGTGTGTGTGTGTGTGTGTGTGTGTGTGTGTGTGTGTGTGTGTGTCGT
>BBXU01000456.1:0-26674 GCA_001598975.1 Parachlorella kessleri
CCGCCGCGACCCCCCCCCCCCCACACCCCCCCACCACCCACCTCGCACCCACCCATCCTGGCTAGGTTCCCATACCCGTCGTCGGTGGGCATAGCACCTGTGCCCCAGCGCTGTTTGAAGGGCCTAGGTCATACCTGGCAGTTCACAGCAACCGTGGCTGCTTCTAGGTGCACGTCGGGTTGTATACGGACACAGGTCTGTGTGTCGACCTTGTAGTGAGGACCACCAAAGTTTTTGCCCCTGCTTCCTCTCTGTGCGCATGGTCTGCCACATATACCAAGGCCTCAGAAACTCAATACTGCCAGGTGCTGCCAGAGTACTGACTGTACCATATACGAACCAAGAAAAAGCCATGGCTAGCCAACCTCTGGGAGAAACCGGGTGAGCGAGACCGTCTGCTTAGCCAGTTGGTTGGCACTTGGCAACCGCATCTCCTACCACGTGTCGCCCCACTTACGCAAGCTCTTGACATCTGCCCCCTGGCAAACACTTAGCCTGCCCCAATATGGGACCTGCGACCTTGCACAGCACAAACACCTGCCTGGTGGGAGGCCGAGGAACCAAACCTTCATTGAACTAGCACCCTATTTCAACATTGATACGCGCAGCCAAGACAGTACTTCAGCTAGCTTGATCTTAAGTGGCCCACACTGACCTCCCCCTTATGGCGGGATGGGCCTCCCCATCCTTGCCACGGCATGCAATGGCAGTCTCGTTACAATTGGTTTGCAACTTTCGCATACATCAAGGTGACCTGAGGTGCGCTTGCTGGGTGCCCACTCAAGTGCTGTAGCAGGGATGCCTCCCATGATGCAGTGCAGTGGGAGGCTGTCAGCCAGCAGCAACGCAGCAGGCAGCACCGCAAAACTCAGCAGCAGCCGCAGTGCCTCGCTACAGCCGTTCCGGTCAGGCAGGCGGTGGAGGAGGCATCGAGTGACAGCAGTGAAGCGGCTGGACGTGCAGGCGGTGAGTTTAGTTGACCTTTGTGTGCTTACTGTCTTTCCAAGTGGCTCTATGCTGGGTGGTGCGGTCGTAGGGCACAAACGCTAGGAGGTGAGCCTTTTGGGGTGTGCCTAGTCCACCCGCCTGAGAGGAGGCTGGGCAAAGGGTCGGGACCTGCGTAGAGCTGTCCTGCTTGTAAGGGGAGAGGCATTGCACACCCTGTGAATACAGTAGTGAACAGCAGAGCCAAAGAGCTGTGGAGTTGGGCGTGCAGGTCATCCCAGCACTCGCAGGAGATGCCACCGACCAGACGCCGCCTGACCTGCCCTCCTACCTCTTCAAGGAGCGCATTGTGTATCTGGTAAGCCCTGCATGAAGGAGCAACAGAGGGATATGCCTGCGGCTCCACCAAGTTGGTGCTGCTCGGGTGGTGGCTCCTTGGAAAGTGGCTGAAGGCGGGGCCGTGGCTGCTGCAGGGGATGTCGCTTGTGCCACAAGTGACTGAGCTGATGCTTGCGGAGCTGCTGTACCTGCAATATGACAACCCAACCCGCCCCATCTACATGTATATTAACAGCACTGGCGTGGCGGTGAGTTGGCTTGCTTGCCATGTGGCAGGTGCTTGGTGAGTTGAGCCCTTCCCTTCCTTTCATCTGCCGGCAGGCAGGCTTTGCTGCATTGTCAGCAAGAGCTATTGTTGGCCTTCTAGTCACCCTGGCTGTCTTGGCGGCAGAGCGAACAGTGTACAGCTGTTGGCATGCTGCTGGTGGTGGCTGAAAGCAGAAATGAGGCTACCCAGTTAAGCCTGCATCGGTGTTCGAAGCTGTTGGCCTGCTGGTTTTGCAAGGGTTTGGTAATGACGGCCTGTGCCAAGCCTCCCGCCTTTCCGGGCATTTCATCTGTTGTGCAGAAGGGCGCAGGCAAGCTGGGGTACGAGGCGGAGGCTTTTGCCATCTATGACACCATGCGCTTCATCAAGCCCGAGGTGGCCACCGTGTGCGTGGGCAGTGCATGGGGCGAGGCAGCCATGCTGCTGGCGGCAGGCGCGGCGGTGAGGCAGCAGAGCTGGGGAGGGGGTTGCGGTGGGGGTTGCGCTTACCTGGCTGCGGGAAGGAAGGCACTAAAAGCCCGACGGGAAGATTTCACTGCCTCCGCGTCAAGTTTCTGGGACGCGGGGGTCCGCTGGTGGGTGTAGGGCACATGCACGCAGCAGGAACGGAGGTACCTTGGGACTTATGAACATGACCAGGCTGCATGATGCTTGGCCAAAGGCAGATCACTGTGACATGTGCGGTATTGGATGCGACCTCTCATATCTTGACCGTCTCCCTGGGCTCCCTCCTGCTTGGTGCCTGCAGGGCAAGCGTGCTGCGCTGCCCTCTGCCAGCATCATGATCCGGCAGCCCATGCAGCGGTTTGCACAGATGCAAGCCACAGACATCGACATCTACAGGAATGAAATCCGGAAAACCAACGCAGAAGTGGTGAGCTGGCGGCAGCAGCTGCACACACAGCAGCAGGAGTGAACCAATATGGCACATTGTTACATCATGGGTAGTGGCCCTTCAGCCAAAGGTGTTTGCGTGTGTTGCGACTTGCATGCAATGTAGCAGTGGGGCTATGCCCCTGCTTTTAGTCATCAACTGCCTGCTTTGTAAATAGCATTTGGGGGAGCAGGGGGGCAGCGCAGGAACAGCGCCAGTAGAGAGCCCCTCCCCCAAGCTAACTGTGTGTAGCCGTCGGGACTGTTACTGTGCTCGATTGACGAGGCAACTGTGCCCTGGTGCGTTGTGCAGGTGCGGTTGCTGGCCAAGCACACGGGGCACAGCGAGGAGAAGATCTCCAAGGACATTGCGCGGCCGCGCTACTTTGACCCCTACCAGGCCGTGGAGTACAGCATCATAGACAGGGTGAGAGGAGCTGGGTTGACCAACTGAACCGGAGACATGAGTCATGCGAGGGAGGGGACTGTAGTGTGGACGGGCGGGGCAGGGTTGCCTGGCTGGTGCCTACCGCTGACTGCGTGCCTTGGGACCGTCAAGCCTGGCTAGGTGGGCTGGCATGGGGGACAAGCTGGGGTTGGGGCAGGGAAGACTTCTGCGGTTGGACATTCCATGTGCGACCTCAACAGCTTCTGGTTGTACTACCAAGGGTGTGCACAGCGCCCAGCAGTGCCGTGCGCATACATGATGTGGAATGCTGTCATAGAATCCCATGCCTTGAAGTTAGTATGATAAGGTTTTGCTAACTTTGTTGTGACTGTGCCCCCTCTACCCCGTGCAGGTGCTGGAGCCGGATGAGGATACGCTCAAGCAGGTGGTCCGCTCCTCCCAGGGCTACAGCTGAGCCAAGGGAATGGGGAACGGTTAGGATGCTGAGCTCATGTCAGGCATGCTTGTTGTACTATTAGTGTGGGAAGTTACGTGCAAGTGGTGTCAAGGGGGCTGGCGTGTAGCTGCTGGTGTGCCATGCGTTGTGCTCCTTTCGGAGCCCTTGCCATAAATCTTGGATGGCGCACGGTGGCAGGTGAGAGATCAGAGGCTGGTAATGTAGCTTACCTGTCAGTCAACACCAAGGAACGGCAGATATGTAAGCTTGACTCACGGTACTGGCTGCAAAGGAAATGCTGGTCAGTTAACTGAGCGCCCGCTCGTGAAGGCTTCAAGTAGTCTTTTAATCAGCCAATGCATGAGTGGATATCACTTCTTTGAGAGCTATGACAACTTTCGTGAGATATGGGAGCTGGCAAATGAAGGAACATTGGGAACATTTTGATCTACAGTCGTCACACCATCGCTCCACAACACTTAAAACCACCCTCAACTCGAATAGCAAACAAGGCGTGATGTAGCTGTCGGTGTTCCACAGCAGTCGTGCCCTAGCAACGACCTCCAGCGCTTCAGAGAGGAAACAAACCAGCCCAGTATCCCAGTACCTCATCCCTGCTCGCATTACCTGCCACCCTCAATAAAACCAATGTGAGCCCCCGTCTTGAGGCCCAATGTTAGCCCCCGCCTTGAGGCTATCTACCTGCTGCAATAAGGCATCCCATCGGAGAGCCGGTCTAGGGGTCCCAGGCAACACAGGAAGCCACTGCTTGCAAAATTAGTGCACCAGTGAAAGCCATAGTATTCAGCCCGCCATTCCCACCTGCTCCCTGCCAGCCTACTACAAGGTCGCTTCCTAGCTAGGAGCTCGAGTGGAGCACCACTGGATTGCTTGCAAGAACAGCAACTTAGTCACTGCGAGGCTTCCGGGTGGCATTACACAGCAACAGCAACCCCTTGACACCCAAGCCATCGAGCTGGCTTGTACTAGTTGCAAATCAGAGTCTGCCGTCCATACATGGGACTCTCAACCGGTCTCACGAGGCCTTCTTTCCTTGACCTGTCACACCTTGCCAGCCCAGCCGCTCCTGACATGTACCCCACCACTCTTACATATCTGTGCCAAAACTCTTCCACTCCTTCATGCCTTATATTCCCCCCCGGCAAAAGCACTCCACCTCCACCCTGTAACACCTGGTCCCCCAGGATTGGATAGCCACCACCCTTCATCAACCCAACAGCTGCACCTAGCTGCACACTGATGGGTTCCTGATACAGGCAGCTGCAGTTGCCACCGGCGCCATGGTGGGACCCTGCCCTGTCCTTCGTGCTGAGGCCGCAGACCCAAGAGCCCCCCCAGCAGCGATTGCCAGCATTGGTAGCCCTGCCCTTGATATGGAGAAGACGCTATAGAGATTGCTTGCTGTTGGGGACATGGTGCCGGCACTTTCTAATCCTGCCAAATGCCAATGCTCAATATGTTTCCCAATGATCGTAACACACGGCCCACGGCCTCACTGTCCAGGTCATGACGGCTAGCCTGGCACCTTGGCAGAGGCCAAATTAAGCACCTGCAAAATAGGCAGGCAGCGCTCACCTGAGCAAGGGGGGTGGCTACAAGACCCTGGCCCTGACCTCCTAGCCTGGACATGGTTGAGGTCTATAGGGACGTGTCAACCGACCAGTTTGCACAACCTTCCCGACAGCTGCCATCCCTGGTCCCTCCATTGGCACAAGCATCAGAACAGAGCCCCATGTCACTCCAAGCCGGGGTTAGCTGAGACAGACCTGCTTGTCACATGCAACTTCACCTGCAGGGCGGGCCAGCCTTCCCGCACGAGTTCCTCAGGGGCAAGGCCCCGCAGATCGCACCCTGCCAGCGACAGGCGCTGCAGGCGCGGCAGTGCACGCAGCGGCGCCAGGGTAGGCCCCACCACATTGCTGTTACAGCAGCTCAGTTGCACTTCTTTCACCTGCGTCAGCCCTTCCAGTGCCCTCGGCACGGCACGCATGCGGCACTTTGGCAGGCAGAGCTGGGTCAGGTGCAGCAGGGCGCTCAGCCCTTGCAGGAAGTCAGAGCTAGAGAAGCCAAGCTCGGTGACCGTGAGGGAGCGCAGGCCCTTGGGCAGCCTCTGCCCACCACTGATGCCCAGCTCAAGGCAGTATCTTTCGTTCTGCCAAGGCGCCTCGCTGCAATCAACGGCCAAGACCTCCAGGCCTGGTGCCAACTGCTCAAGCTCCATCAGATGTAGCAGTTCACCGTCTCCTTGGCCCGGATTGCGGTCCAATGCCGAGTCATCAAAAAACCACAGAGCGGAATCTGACCAGCTGCAGAATATCTGCAGCTCTCGCAGGCGTGGCATGCCCCAAAGGCGCGGTCCCAGTGGCATGGCCCGTGGCCCGAAGGCGCGATCCCAGTCTAGGTTGCCAGCCCGAGAAACCTTCAGGGGGACTGCCAGGCGGGTGAGCGAGGGTGGTGCATGGACATAGCCCAGGTGGCAGTCAGAGGAGAGGTTCAAGTCCTCCAGGCTGTCACGCAGGGATACGTCTGCTTGGATTAGGGGGTGACCGCTGGTAGCCACATCAAGCCTGCAGAATAGACAGTGAACAAGAGACTGGAAGAAGGGCCTGTACAAGACAGCACAATGCTGGCCACACTGGCCGCGCATGCCAGTCGCCGGCCGCGGGAGCAGCAAACCAGCTATGTTCCGTCAGGGGGAGGCTGCTCTCCACCTTGGCACATTCACAGAAGCTGACCTGCTGCATGGCCCCGGAGCGGTCAGGCTCACCTGCGCAGCGACCGTAAAGCAAGCCCCTCAAAGTTAATGGCTGGACATCCAGGGCTGCAGTGCCAGTAACGGTCACGACGGTCAGTCAGCCTGAGGCAGGTGCACCGGCTGAGCTGCTCAAGTGCCGCAGCCAGGGCGGGACAGTCACCCTTTTGCAGCTGGAAATCGAAGTCAAGGCTGCAAATGGTGGGGGCTTCCTTGTCTAGCCAGGCTGCCAGCTGAGGCAGTCTGCTGTCGGGCACTGCGAACTGCAGGGACGCCCAGAGGCGGGGGATGCGGGCTCCCTGCCTACGCAGAGTCGTGCACGTGGAGAGCAAGGCCAGTCTGCAGGCAGATCGGTTCCAGGGGAGGGTGACCAGGGCAGCATCAGCCAGCTCCGAGCACTGATGATGATGCGGGGACAACTGAGTGGCCCTTGGCTTGCAGCTGCGGACCTGTCGGCTGTCCCCAGTGGCTCTACAAGGACCGACAGCACCTCCAAGGGCACATCCGTGATGCTTGGCGTCATACCCGGTATTGCTGGACGATCAAAGCCAGTGATGGGCTTGGGCAACAACCATATATGTGATCCAAACCTGAATCTGGAGGTATCAGTAGTTTGGTCCTGCCATGGGCATGGCCTTGGGTCATGGTAGCCAAGGCGCGAAGCGGGCGCGAAGAGGGTGAAGCTTCCGCGTGATGTTGGCAGCGATTGATGCACTTGTAGGGATAGATTACCGTGCACGCTGGGTGCCTAGGACTGCTCGCCTGAGTACTTGCCCTTGCTCAATACGGGCTAGGTAGTGTTCCCTGAAGTAGGTTCACACAAGAGTTTGCCACGCCACACATGGTACTCTTAGCCATGCTGACGAGGCCGATTCTTTCCTTGGCCTGTCACATCTTGCCAGCCAAGCCGCTCCTAACATACATCCCACGAGTCGTACATATCTGTGCTCAAACTGCCACTTCTCCATGCCTAACGTCCCCACCGTGACAACCACTTGAACTCCACCCTGTACTACCTATGCTGGCACAGTCCCCCAAGGATGTGGAACACCACCATAACCCATGCACGCCACCACCATTTTTCAACCCAATAGCTGCAGCTAGCTGCACACTGAGGGGTTCCTGACACGGGCAGCTCCAGCTGCCACTGGCGCAAGGCTGGGTCCCTGCCCATCAAGCCGCTTGCTACACCCAAAGAGCCCCGCGCAGCATAAGAGCCCCCCAGCAAGCCCTGCCAGCAATGCCTTGCCATGATGACCAAGTGCCGGTACCATGTCCCCTATTGTCAGGCAGCGTCCATGACATCTCCTCCATAGCATGGACAGGGGCTGCCCAAGGCCAATGCTCAACAGGTTTCCCATAAACTCGTGGCACACGGCCTCACTGTCGAGGCCATGACGGCTAGCCTGGCACCTTGGCAAAGGCCAGATCAAGCTCCTGCAAAGTAGGCAGGCAGCGCTCACCTGAGCAAGGGGGGTGGCTACAAGACCCTGACCCCGTAACCTTGGCATGGTTGAGGTCATTCGAGACAAGTCAAGCAACCGCTTTGCACAACCTTCTCGACAGCTGCCATTCCTGGTCCCTACCGTCAAGACATTAGTAAGTATAGAATCCAGGTCGTTCAACACCTGAGCAAGCTGAGACAGACCTGCTTGTCACATGCAGCCTCACCTGCAGCGCGGGCCAGCCTTCCAGCACAAGCTCTTCAGCGGCAAGCCCTCGCAGGTCGCACCCTGCCAGCGACAGGCGCCGCAGGCACGGCAGCGCACGCAGCGGGGCCAGGGTACGGCCCACCACATCGCTGATGCAGCCGCTCAGCTGCACTTCTTCCAGCTGCGTCAGCCCTTCCAGGGCCCTTGGCACGCCATGCAGGTGGCACTTTGGCAGGCAGAGCTGGGTCAGGTGCAGCAGGGCGCTCAGCCCTTGCAGGAAGTCATAGCTGGAGAAGCCCAGCTGGGTGACGGTGAGGGAGCGCAGACCCTTTGGGAGCTGCGGCGCATCAGCCAGGCCCAGCTCAATCCTGTCTCCTCCTTCACACTGCAGTGACGCCTGGCTGCAGTCAATGGCCAAGGCCTCCAGGCCTGGTGCCAAATCCCCAAGCTCCGCCAAGCTTAGCAGTGCGCCTTCTATGTTGCCGCCTGGGGCACGGTCCATCATCATACGAAAATGAAACATGGCACGATCTGACCAGCTGCAGAACAGCTGCAGCTCGCGCAGACCTGGCACGCTGGCCCGGAAGGCACAGTCCCACACTACCTCGCCAAGTCGTTCAGCTCTCAGTGGCATTGACAGGCGGGCGAGGGAGGGTGGCGAATTGACGTAGGCTACACGGCAGTCGGAGGAAATGTGCATGCTTTCCAGGCTGTCACAGAGCAATAAGTCGGCCTGGACCACCACATAGCCGCTTGTGTCCACCTCAAGCCTGCGTGTGGGCCACACTGGAAAGGGGCTTGGCAAAAGCCTCCAGAAAGCACATTTCATGCTGGCAGCCCTTCATCACACGCAGCCCTGGGAGCAAAAACCAGCTATCTTCCGTATGGGCAACCATTGCAGGCAGCTCCACGCGCACAACTACAGAAGTTGACTCATGCATAATCCTGAGGTCCTTGGCCTCACCTGCGCAGTGACCGCAAGGCAAGCCTCCTAAGCCTGATTGGTGACACGCGCCACTCACGGTCGCCATCGTCAGTCAGCCTGAGGCAGGTGAGCCAGGTGAGCGGCTGCAGTGCCGCAGCCAGGGCGGGCCAGTCACCCTTTTGCAGCTGGAAATTGAAGGTAAGGCTGCGGATGGTGGGACCTTTCTTATCCAGCCAGGCTGCCAGTTGAGGCAGTCGGTTGTCGGGCACTGACAGCTGCAGGGAGGCCCAGAGGTGGGGCATTCGGGCTCCCTGCTTGCGCAAAGTCGTGCACGTGGAGACCAAGGCCAGTCTGCATGCAGATCAAGTAATAGCGTCCAAATCAGTCAGTGTGCGCCGAGCACTGGTGATGATGCGGGAACAACTACAGTAGCTCTTGGCTATTCACTGCGGACCTATCGATTGTCCCCAGTGTCTCTACGATGACCGACAGCGCTTCCAAGGGCAAATCGGTGATGCTTGCCGACATGATGGTGATAGAAACAAAGCCAGGGATAGGATCAGTCAACAGTAAGTACGTGTTTCGATGGAAAATGAGGAGATAGCAAGTAGTTTCGGCCATGGGTTCCTTCCTGCTGGCTTGCCAAGGCGCGAAGAGGGCGCGAGTGCTGAAGTACAGCACTTCAGCTTCCCTGTCAAAAAGAGAAAGCACCAGCATCCAAGCTTTGGGTCTCTCTTGTCTTGGCAGCATTAGTTGGAGCAAGGCAAGGCCGCGACCACGGACTGCTTGTTGTCGCGTTTCTTACGAACGTCCCTTCAATGTCGACGCAAGCTTTGCTTTTCTGCTGTGCTGTCACTTGCGTTTCTTCTATAGAATGCCTAGCAGGTCACGAAACAGTGTCACATTCGTGTAACGAGGTATTTATAGCGCTCACACCTAGGTTATGGGCTTCCTCACCCTAGCATGGTACAGGCCATGGTACAGGCAGCCTGAAAAGCTGGAGTAGACAAGCAACAATTTACTAAATGACGTACACCTTACCTCGGTAGCACGCCAGACATTATGACAACTTTTGAAGGGAGGAACAGCAAGGCGTGCAGGGCAGGGCTGCTCCACTTGCCCACAACTTCAGCGTCCTCAAGTCTAAGACGTCGACGGTGCTCAGCTCAGTAGAATTCCTGTAGCCTCAAGGCTTGCAGTGTGCACCAATGTTACGCAACCTAGGCAAATAACCGGGGACCACATTTGTGGGCACGGCGAGCAAAATTCCTGACCCAGTGATGGCTGGGATGCGCCTGAAGGAAAAGACATGAAACACAGTTGCGAACAAGCATCCTGAAACGCTATCGGCTTCCAGCTAGCGCCACTTGCACCAGCCCGGCTAAGGGTATACAGTGCGACAACCTCCAAGGCCCTCACTTGCTATACCGCTGGTGCAGCCACCCATGCGTGTAAGCCCGACTTGCTAATAAACGCTCCCTTCTAGCACAGCACACAATCAGTCTTTAGCTAGGCCATCGGGCCGAGCACCAGTAGACTGCTACAGAAGACAGCAACGCTATCTGGTGCCGTTACACAGGGGCAGCATCCTCACTGACCCCCCCATCAAGCTGTCTTAGATTAGTCTCGCACCAGAGTCTGCCACAACACATGGCATGGGTAGCCACCCTAAGGAGGCCGCTTCTTCCTGTCCGGGCACATCATGCCAGCCCAATCGCTCCTGACATACACCCCACCACCCAACAGGCCTATGCCCAAGCTGGTCCACTCCTTCAGCCTCATGTTCCCCACCGCGACAACCACTCCTCCCCAACCCTGTGCTACCTATGCTGGCACAGTCCCCCTAGGATCTGGAAAGCCACCATCCATGCACGACCACCCTTCATCGGCCCATCAATTGCAGCCGGCTGCACACTGCTGGGTTCCCTAACACAGGCAGCTGCAGTTGCCACCAAAGCCTTGCTGGCCTCCTGTCCTGCACTTCTAGCCCCTTGCCACACCCACAGCGTGCCCGCTCCCCCCCCCCCCACCCACACACACACCACCAAACACACATGACAACCACCACTACCACCACCACAAGCCCTTTGCCCAGCCATGCCACGATCGCAAAGTGGTGAAACCATGTCCCCCAACCCCAAGCAGAGTCTATGGCATCTTCTCATGACGTGGGCAGGGTATGCCATACGCCAATGCTTCAATTAAATTTCCCAATGATTGTGGTCCACTGCCTCGCTGTCCAGACCATTGATAGTTAGCCTGGCACATTGGCGGAGGCCAAATCAAGCTCCTGCAATGTGGGCAGGCAGCCCTTGCCTGAGCCTGTGTGGCTCCCTTGACCTCCTAGCCGTGACACAGTTGAAGCGTAGCGAGCATTCACAACAAGTTCTTGGCAGCTGCCACTCCTAGCCACCGTGTCGGCACAGTCATGAGGGACTAAGGTCACCCCGCACAAGGGCAAGTACAAAATGCACGGCATGTTATTTGCAGCCTCACCTGCAGCGCGGGCCAGCCTTCCTGCACAAGCTCCTCGGCAGCAAGCCCTCGCAGGTCGCACCCTGCCAGCGACAGGCGCCGCAGGCGCGGCAGCGCACGCAGCGGCGCCAGGGTGCACCCCACCACATCGCTAGTACAGCCGCTCAGCTGCACAACTTCCAGCCGCGTCAGTCCCTTCAGGACCCTTGGCACGCCATGCAAGTGGCATTCAGGCAGGCAGAGCTGGGTCAGGTACAGCAGGCCGCTGAGCCCTGGCAGGAAGCCATGACTGAAGTAGCCCAGCTGGGTGACGGTGAGGGAGCGCAGCCCTTTCGGCAGCTGCCGCGCACCAGCCAGGCCCAGCTCAAGGCGGTCTTCTTCGCGCTGCTCAAACGCCTCGCTGCAATCAATGGCCAAGACCTCCAGGCCTGGCGCCAGCTCCCCAAGCTCCGCCAAATCCAGCGATTCTCCGTCCACGTGGCCGCCCGGGTCACGGGTCCATGACGCATCATCGAAGTACTTCAACGCACCTTCCGACCAGCTGCACCACAGCTGCAGCTCGCGCAGACCTGGCACGCTGGCCCGGAAGGCACAGTCCCACACCACCTCGCCATATCGATGGACCTTGAGGGGCATTGACAGGCGGGTGAGGGAGGGTGGCGAATGAACGTAGCCCAGGTGGCAGTCAGGGGAGATGTCCATGCTCTCCAGGCTGTCACACAGCGATACGTCGGCTTGGACCAGGGGGTAACGGCTTGTAGCCACCTCAAGCCTGCAGAACAGGCACTGGAGAAGAGAGTGGGCAAGGAGCGTCATCAGCCAGCACAAAGCTATCATTGCTGGCTGTGCTTCCTCAGGCGCCGGCCCTGTGATCAGCAACCCAGCTGCCTTCCGCTCGGGCCGCTACTGCCAGGCAGCTCCTCCTGCACACCAACAGAAACGGACCTACTGCATGGTCCTGCGCTTTCTCTCACCTGCGTAGCGAGCGGAAGGCAAGCCCCCTAAAGTTGAGAGGTGGCCCCCCCCTGTCACAGAGCCACAGACGGCGACGATCATCAGTCAGCCTGAGGCGGGTGAGCCGGGTGAGCGGCTGCAGTGCCGCAGCCAGGGCGGGCCAGTCACCCTCTTGCAGCTGGAAGTCGAAGTCAAGGCTGTGGATGGTGGGGCCTTTCTTGTCTAGCCAGGCTGCCAGCTGAGGAAGTCGGTTGTCTGGTACGGCAAGCTGCAGGGAGGCCCAGAGGTGGGGGATGCGGGCTCCCTGCTTACGCAAAGTCGTGCACGTGGATACCAAGGCCAGTCTGCAAGCAAAACATGTAAGAACGGGGCACCTTCAAAGTGTGCTCCGGGGCATCGACGTTGATGCGGGCGGCCCTTGGCTTGTACCTGCGCACCTGTCGACTGTCTCCAGTGGCCCGACGATGACCGACAGCGCCTCCAGGGGGAGATCGGTGATACGTGCTGACATGATGCTGGACGATCAAAGCCAGGGATAAGGGCTTAGGCAACAACGAGATATATGATCGAGACTGAATGACGGGGCATCCTGTGGGTTGGTCCTGCCATGAATCCTGCTGGTGAGTAGTGGCTTGGCGAAGGCGCGAAGAGGGCGCGAAGAGAAAAGGCTTCCTTTTAGCGTGGCGCTGGCTGCGAATAAGGCAAGGTGGCACCAGCAGAGACAGGATATCGTGCAAGCTAGGTGCGTAGGACTGCTCGCCTGAGTATTTGCCCATACCTAGCAGGGGCTAACTAGTGTTCCCCAAGGTTTGGGAGCTCTCCTCTGGAGCAGTTGACAACACAAGTAGCCACTGCTTGCAGATTTAGTGCACCAGCGAAATCCATAGTATTCTGAGCATTCACAAGTAACCAGCTTCTATGGGAATCGTACATCGAAGGTTCCCCGGTGAATGCATCGTATGCTTCCAACCTTTACCAGGAGGAAGTAGGGAACGACCTCGCAGGATGCCATGTGACAAAGGAGGAACAATACAATGCCATGGGCGATCAACTGGCCACTCAATCAATTGGCCTGCCATTCCCATCTGCTCTCTGCGAGCCTAGTACAAGGTTATTTCTTAGCTAGGGACTCGAGCGGAGCACCTCTGGATTGCTTGCAAGAACAGCAACTTTATCGCTGCAGCCCTTACGAGGCCATTACACAGCGACAGCAATCACGTGACCCCCAAGCCACCAAGCTTGCTTGTACAAGTTTCACATAAGAGTCTGCTGCCCACAGGGTACTCTTGTACCACTCTTACGAATGCCGCTGCTTTCCTTGTCCTGTCACATCTTGCCAGCCAAGCCGCTCCTGACATACACCCCAAATTCTCAAATACTATACCCATACTGTTGCCCTCCTTCATGCCTAATGTTCTCCACCACTACAATCATTCAACTCCACCTTGTACAATCTCTGCTGGCTCAGCACCCCACTCGCCAGAAAGCCAGCATCCATCAACAACCCATCACTAGCTAGCTGCACACTGATGGGTTCCTGGTACAGGCGGCTGCAGCTGCCACCTGCGCAACGCTGGGTACCTGCCTTGCCCCTCAAAGCGTTTGCTGCACCCATTATCCTCACCCCAGCAGCAACTGCCAGCAACGCTCTGGCCACACTTACGGTAATATGTCCCCCAACACCAGGCAAAGTGCAGGGTGTCGTCCCAATAGCATGGCAGGGGCTGCCCAGCCCTCGACAGATTTCACGATGGTTGTAGCACACGGCCACGGCATCACTCGTCGAGGCCATTATGCCACCATGGCAAACGTCAAATCAAGCTCCTGCAAAGTACGCAAGGAGCCCTCGCAAGGGGGTGGCTATCTGACCCTGACCCAGACCTCCTTGCCTTGGATGGTTGATGTCTATATAGACATGTCGAGCAACAGGTTGTACAACCTCCTCGGCAGCTGCCATCCCTGGTCCCTTCCATTGGCACAACCGTAAGAAGGGAAACCCAAAACACCCAACCCCAGGGCAAGCTGAGACGGACCAGCTTTTACTTGCAGCTCCACCTGCAGTGCGGGCCAGGCCTCCTGCACAATCTCCTCAGCAGCAAGCCCGTGCAAATTACTCCCTGCCAGCGACAGGCACCGCAGGCGCGGCAGCGCACGCAGCGGCGCCAAGGTTTGCCCAACCACATCGATAGTACAGTCACTCAGTGCACTTCTTCCAGCTGCGTCAGTCCCTTCAGTGCCCTTTGTACGACATGCATGCGGCACTTGGGCAGGCAAAGCTGGGTCAGGTGCAGCAGGGCGCTGAGTCCTTGCAGGAACTCATAGCTGGAGAAGCCCAGCTGGGTGACCGTGAGGGAGCGCAGCCCCTTGGGCAGTTGCTGTGCACCAGCCAGGCCCAGCTGGAATCGGACTCCCTCCCTCTGCAGTGTCGCCTCGCTGCAGTCGATGGCCAAGGCCTCCAGTCCTGGTGCCAAATCCCCAAGCTCCGCCACACTTAGCAAGTCCCCGAGCACATAACCGCCCGGGTTGAAGTTGAACATCGAAGCTATGGTGTACATCCTGTCAAGGTCCCATCAGCTGCAGAAAAGCTGCAGCTCTCGCAGGCCTGGTGCGCTGGCCCCGGCCACACAATCCCAGTCTGTCACGCTGTTTCGTCCAACCTCCAGTGGGAATGACAGACGGGCGAACGAGGGTGGCGCATGGACGTGGCCCACGCGGCAGTGAGGGGAGATGTACACGCTTTCCAGGCTGTCACACAGCGATAGGTCGGCTTGGACCAGGACATAATGGCTTGTAGCCACCTCAAGCCTGCGGAACAGACAGCGGACAAGAGACTGCAAAACGAGCCTCAATCAGACAGCACAAATCATCCTTCAGCACCAGGTCCAGGAGCCCAGCTGCCTTCCACTCGGGCCGCTACTGCAGGCAGCTCCATGCGCGCACCTTTAAGAGCTGAGCTGCCGCATGCTCCTGACCTCCCTCTAAGGCTTAGGCTCACCTGCGTAGCGATCGCAACGCAACCCCCTTGAAGTTGATCTCTGTCCCACCAGCGCTGCAGCGCGAGGCACGGTCGGAACTGTCAGTCAGCCTGAGGCGGGTGAGCCGGGTGAGCGGCTGCAGTGCCGCAGCCAGGGCGGGCCAGTCACCCTGTTGCAGCTGGAAATCGAAGGCAAGGCTGCAAACCGTGGGGGCTTTCTTGTTTAGCCAGGCTGCCAGCAGAGGCAGTTGGTTGTCGGGAGCTGAGAGCTGCAGGGAGGCCCAGAGGAGGGGCATGCGGGCTCCTTGCTTACGCAAAGTCGTGCAAGTGGAGACCAAGGCCAGTCTGCAGGCAGAACATGTTGGAACGGGGCAACATCAAGTGTGCTCCCGGCATCAGCTTTGGTGAGGGAACACATGAGCGGCTCTCAGCAGTTAAAGGGGTGGAGCAATGGCAGCTGTGCACCTGTCGACTGTCTCCAAAGGCTCGACAATGACCGACAGCACCTCCAGGGGGAGAGCCGTGATGCGTGCCAACATGTTGCTGGACGATCAAAGCCAGGGATAGGCTTCAGTAACAACAAGATATGTGATCCGAACCTATTGAGTAGGCATCATGTAGGTTGGTCCTGCCAAGGGTCCTGCTCATGAGTGGTGGCTTGCCAAGGCGCAAGAAGGGCGCGAAGAGTGTCCAACGTAATGTTAGCCGCGAATGCTGCAAGGTGGCACCAGCAGATACAGGGTACAATGCAAGCTGGGTGCGTAGGACTGCTCCCCTGATTAGTTGCCCCTGCTTAGTGGGGCCCAGTGTTCGAACAAGCAAGGCAAGGCCAGAGCAGGTTACCTGCAGGGCCCTTTCTCAGCTGGGCCCAACCTATGATTACCTGGGCATCTTCCAACTGACTGAGATCCGAGTTCACAGCTCATAAATTGGAGGTGACCACCAGTGCAAGCCGCTGCATGACTAGGAAGAAACAGTTAGGTGTTCCGTGGGCGGGTTAACTTGCCACTGGCAGCAGCAAGCCATCGCATGAAGACGACGATGCTTTTACACCCATAGGCGTGCCACAGCAATACCTTGGATGTCATCTGGCAAGCCTCAAAACCAAAAGGGAAGTGCTGAACCGACCGTAAATGCTATCAACCTCGCCATTGGGTTCACAGATAGATGGCCAGACACCAACTAGCCTCCAGACGCAATTGCATCGACACTTACAGATCCAGCAGCTGCGAGCAAACCATCTGAACAGAAAGGCCTGGTCGGTAAACTTGGGTTACTTAGTATAAGATAACATGCTGACCAGCAATAGGATTTCATCTGTCCGACTGTGCCCTGCCTGACTGTTCTGTACGTTGCATGACCACCTTGATTATGCAAGCTGACTCTAGGCCACCCTGCTTTCACTGCCCTCCCCTAAATAGAATCCAGGGTCACTCTTTTTAGATGAGCCTGCTTCATCTCTACATCAGCCGCGCACCTGCCTTGAGTGCCAACATTGGACAAGCACACTCCTATCAACCTATAAGGCGTACTCGCGATACCAAGAAAGTGCAAGCCCTCCCCTTACTGCAACTCTTTCAGAACAGGCCGGCCTTCTTCTTAGCCATTTGCTGCCGCCACATCGGCTGCGCCTTGAAATCAGCCCGCTCCTTACCAAAGACCTGCAGTACCACAAAAAAGAGGCATGATAAGACAAAAGGTGGTCAGTGAACCACTGACCTGACTAAGGAAGCCGGGAGGGCATTTATGTCCGCATAATGTAGCTGCAATTTGTCAATGCAGCCAAGACACTGTGCGCAGTGCCTTTGGAAGACTGGGCATGACTTCCACGTAAGAATGGGCGGAATATGCCTGAGGATGCTGTCCGCTCCAATTGGCATCCCTGTTGCAAGCCCGCGCCGGCCATTCACCCGGGGGATGGACTCTACCACTAGGGTAATGTCTAACCTTGACAAACTCCTCTGCTGACAAATACTCCTCCTTGCGGGCGGGATCAATCCCGTCCTCGGCACGCAGCCCTGCAAGGTAGGGAGGGGAGCCAACAATGGGCAACGCCAAATGGGGTACCAGCATAATCAGACATGACCCTGAGGCCACCGGCTTACCCTACTGGACCCACCACCAGATGTGCAGCAGCGCTCTCAGTCAGGTATCCCGCTATAGACGGCAGCCCCACCTAGCCTCCCTCTGACACTATCTTACAGCCACAAAAAGCTCACCTTTCAGCTCCTCATAGGGCAGGGTGTCCTTGAGGGGCTTGTACTTGAGCTCAACTGGGTCTGTGCCTGGGCTTGTAGCCGCTGCAGGCGCCGGCGCCCCGACTGGCGCCCCGCCCCACACCTTGGCAGAGTCGGCCAGATAGCTGATGCCGCTCTTTGTGCGGGCCACCGGCTTGCCGTTGGCCTCCTACAACGACAGCGCCACAATTATTTCATGCTGCAAGCATACGCCATTTGCAGACACCTGCACATGCGCTCTTTGTTCGACGCTTGTGACCTGCCACAGGTCCCGAAAAAAGGCGGCCGACACAGAAGTCCTTTTGGCGGAGCATGAGCAGGGCAGGAGCTCCGGATAGCCAGAGGTGTTGTATCACAGCCTGAACGGTAGTTAGAACATCTAAAGGCCCCATTCCGGCTTGCAAGACTGTGCACCGCACCTTCTTCTGCTGCAGGGGGTCTGCAAAGGATCCGGACAGCTTCTTGCCCAGGAACGCCTTGCGCTGCGCAACACTCTGTGCCTCCTTGCTAGCCACCTGCTAGCATGCAATCATACAACAACTGGCTGCCTCATGGCCATTGCAGGTGCAGCCTGCAAGGCAAGCCAGGTATTGACAACTCCAGCTGGGTATGTTTCTTGCCAGGATGCAAACACGCCGTACCCTCCATCGTAAGTAGCCTGGCGAATAAGCGTGCACAACATAGCAACTGAGATACCAGCGCAACGGCGTGCCCGCGACCACTGGCACAGACAAAGGCCGAGCCCAACAACCCAGTGCAGCGCACCTTTGGGGAGGAAGCGGCCCTGGGGCTACCAACTGTTGGCGGCTCAAAGGGCTTCGCATGTGGTGACAGCGATGCCCTGGGCGAATCCGGGGCTACTGCGCTCGGCAACTTGACTTTGATGGCTGGGGTGCTGGACTGCTTAGGCTCAGCTGGCTTGATGTTGCCGTTCGCACCTGGCTTTGCCATTGCGCCGTTGGCTTCTGCACCTGAGTCCGCTGCTGGTGCCCCTTCAGCGGCCCCTGCAGCGGTGGTGTTGCCAGCCTTGCTGGCCTCCGTAGCTGGCTCTTGCTGCTCCTTGCCAGGGGAGGCTCCCTGCTTAGCAGTCCCGGCGCTTTCCACCGCAGGTGTCACAGCAGCTACGGCCTTGGTGGGGGATGGGCTGGCAGGGGAGGGGACGCTCGGAGCAGGCTCACCCTCGCTGCCATCGGCGCCCCGCCTGGAAAGATCCAGGTCGGCCTGCCGAGGTCCATCTTTCTGAAGACCGTTCTGCTGCTCGCCCGCCTGCGGGGCTGACGTGACTGGTCCGTGTTCCATGTTGGCCCAAAGCTGCAGCAAGGCACCAGCAGGAAGCTCAGTGAGGCCAGTGCCTGCCCAAGCTTCCAGCTCTCAAACTTGCACGGCAAGGCACAACGCGCTACAACCAATACTCTCAGTAATTCCCGCTGCACTACTACTAGCCACTGGGGAAACCCCACCGCCCAGGATAGCAGAAAACTCTAGCACCTGCTTGAACTCTGCGCTCTCCTGGCCCTCCTGCTCGCGAGCTAGCTCAGGCCTGGGCTGCACCGACTCCAGCAGGTCAGATGCCTGCTTGGCAGCGCGTTGCCTTGTTTTCTGCGGCAGGCAGCACTCAGTTTCTGCAGCAACCACTTATCAGCACATCTCCTGGAAAGCAGCTTCCTGGATATCTGGCTCCAATAGCGGTCGATCGTGGCAGGCGTCCCCACCTTGATCACCGCTTCGCCAGTCCACAGGTACACTTTGCCTTCGTCAGGTGCGTGCACGACGTATGCGCAGTCTGCACCAACCCCGACAATATTGTCTTGACGCTGGCTAGCAGTACAAGTGGGCCACCAAAGCATCGCTGGGAAGCGTGCTCTATCAACCCACCGCTTGCAAGTAACCCGTCGTAACTGCTCATCAGCTGAGCAGGTTCTCCGGCCTCGACTTTATACGCTTGCATGGTTCGCAGCGTCTCCAGTCAAAAGGAACGGGCTTTAACCAGCTGGATGAATGGCGTACTAAAAGAGAGCTTAGTACTGCTTTCTATTTTCGTGTGCTGCTATTGTTTGATCTGGTGGAAATTCGGTGGATCGGGTGCTAGATTCCCAGCTTCATGCAAAATGCCCGGCAGGACATCACTCGGCCTACTACTAGGCGCTAGGTTTCTTCCAAAAAAGTGCCAGGGCAGCTATACTGTGCGAACAAGACCAGCGGTCCCATCGAGCCACTTCTTTTTAGATTGGGAGCTTTGGGGCGCCGGTTGAGGCGCTGGTGGCAGGACGGCCCATCATTTCAAAACCAGCCGCAGTATTACAGGGGGTCGACGTTGCAGTCGTTGGCTCAACAACTTAGCTGGGAGGTAACATGGTCTTGACTAGAGCTCAGGCAGCCAAGAAGCAACGCTCTCCAGAGGAGACAAGCCCACAGTCAGCAGACAAGCCCCCCAGGAAGAAGCCGCTTGGAGTCAGCAAGCTCAACATAGTGCAGGACACCAGCATGAGCCATCGTGCCTGCAAGCAGCCGGCCGGTGCCTGTGAGTTCCCAACCTCCCACCCAGTCAGCGCTCCACCCTCACCAGTAGGCCACGCCAGTGACCGGAGCTTTGCAGCTGACACCGCACCCACGACAGCACCAGCGCCAGCAGCACATGCCCTGCCGGTGAGCGCACCCATGGTTGTCTCCTGCTGCAATGCCTGGCCGAAAGTCCCTGGCTGATGTTTGATGATGAAACATCTGCAGGATTGCCTTGGTGCGAACAGTATCATTACTCCTGACTGTGTTGGTTTCTTGCCTTTCAGCCGGGCGAGAAGCCGCTGCCAAAGCCCTCGGAGCGGCCGGCGGTCCCAGGCGACAAGCTGCCCACCGGCCCAGAGCCAGTGCAGATAGAGGTGGAGTATGTGCCGCGCGATCAGCTGCAGCCTGTAGAAGACGCAGCTGCGGCGGTAGAAGCCTGCAGCAGCGGCCTTGACTCAGCGGACTGGGTGGAGGCCGTGAAGGCGCTGAACCTCCTACGCCAGCTTGTGGTGCACCATGCTAACAGCTGCCAGGACAAGCTGTGAGTAGAGAGAGGTTGTAGGAATGTGCTGGCAAAGGGAGCTACGGTAATCGGAATGTGAGGGATCCTCGTGCCACAGAATAGGGAACAAAGGAGCTGCTTTGCTTGGCTTGAAGTTGTGGTCCTGGTTCCGAAGCGTTAATGGCTTCTGTGTAGCTGTGTGGCAGGTGCTGCTGTGGTGTGAGCATTTTGATCTGCTGTGGCTTCTGCAGGCAGCAATGGATGCTCCCCGTGGTGAAGTCCGTCCGCAGCCTGCGCAGCTCGCTGTGCAAGGTGGGTGGTCTGCAGCAGGCAGCACTAGGGCTGCCTTCTAGTGTGGGTTTGTTCTTGTGACCAATGTGAGGCAGCAGCTAGTACAACCTGGACTTGTGGGATGGACCACCGCCTTCCAACCTACGCATCCTGTTGCGCCTAGCACATCACCTGAAATTCCCATACTCGATGGTTGCCTTGTGATTTGCAGACAGCCATCATGGCAGTTTCGGACTTGTACATCACATATGGCGACGCCTTGCTGCCCTTGGCCGACGTGGGAGGCCAAGCAAAGCCGCTCACAAGCCTGCTGGCCCAGATTCTGCTGAAATGCTCCTCCAATGACAAGAAGTTTGTGATTGAGGAGGCGCAGCTAGCATTGCAGGTGGGTTGTGGTTTGCTGACTTGGTGCAGCTGACATTATGCATGCTTGACAGGTGGCGGATTGCTTTCTCCTCAAAGTTACAAGAGCTAGTTGAGTGTTAATGAACCCGTGTGCAAGGTCGTGTGTGCTTGGCAAACGAGTAAGGACTGCCGCGGCTATACTAGCCGGCTGCTGTTGTCATAATTGCAGACAATGGTGGAGCATACGACGCCTGGCAAGTTCCTGGACCTGCTGCTGCCCTACCTGGACCACAAGAACCCCAAGCTGCGCGGCAAGGCGGGCGGGGCAGCAACACTCACTGTGGCGCGCATGCAGGTGCGCTGTGCTAAGCTACAGCATTTGCGCTTGCACTGCAAACCTGCGATGCATCTTTGTCTTGGCATGATGGGAAAGCTGAGAGAGGCGACGGGAGTCGGCTGCGCTGCTCTGCCAGGTACATCTCCTCGAAGGGAGGTCAACTGCACTGAACCCTGACCCCAGCCGCTGCCCACTGCAGCCGGCGGAGATGGCGGGCTTTGGCATGCTGCGCCTGCTGCAAATGGCGGGCAAGCTCATCACCGATAACACACCAGATGCGCGGGAGGCCGCCAAGCGCCTGGTGGGCCTGCTGAGCGCTGCTTTCCAGGACCCGGCGGTGCAGCAGCAGCTGGATGTGCAGGTGGGAGCGCCCCATTGCTGCGGTTGTTCGGGGCATAGTCGCAGGGTGGCTTGCTACTGGAACGGAGGCCCTGTCAGGTTGCCGTCGCGTTAAGGGCAGCCCTTTCATATGAGTGGCTTTGGTGGGTGTAATGCTCCAAGGACCTGTGTGTTGTGCCTGAGGGACAGCTGATGGTTGTGCGTGCTCCCCTGCGGCTGTTGAGATCTTGACCCTGCAGACTGGGACACATCCCACCTTGACAGCTTGTGTATACGCTTGGGACATGGCGCAGGTGCCCGAGCCTGAGCCGGCAGAGGGCGAGGCAGCGCCAGCCAAGCCCAGCAAGTGGGAGTACTTCTGCCGCCAGAACCTCAATGCCTCTGCAGCAACGGCTGTGTTAAAGGTTTAAGCATGGGGTGATGGCGCGAGTGTGTGGGTTGGACAGTGGCTGCAGTAAAGTGTTGCGCTTGCCGCTTTTGCAACCTGCCCCCGCAGTCGTCGTCAGTCCTGTCTCGGTAGCATGGTCAGTTGAACTTGGCTAGGTCGCGACTTGCCCGGGCCTGCGGTTTGGTAGTGCCTTCTGTTAGGCTCCGATGCTGCACTTTGCACTGGGGTGCAGGCAGAGAGTTGTAGTAACAGTGTAGTATACAATTTTTTGTTAGTGCCTGGGGCCAGCATGCTTGGCAAGGGCAGTCGCACGGTATAGCTTTGCGCCCGTAGCGGTTCCAGGGCGCCAGAACGTAGCACATGCTCCGATAGTCTTCATCCCCCTTGCGGCCTGAGCGTCTCGGCCAAGCATGGGAGGCATGATCAGAAGCATAATTGGAGGAGCTGTATAGTTGCGCTTGGAGGCCGCTTGTGGTTGCGAGCTAGTGCTACTGTCACAGGTAGTGCGAGTCTCACAGGTGGTGCACGACCCTTAGTGTCAGTCGCATTTAGCGTACGACTCAATTGGCACTTAGTACAGCTCCTGAGCTCCTCCTCCGCCCAGAGCCTACTGATCACTTCCGGTTGTCGTCGGTGGTCGCCTGTCATGCTTACGAGGTCTCCGTGAGCACAAGGTAGCTTGCCTTGCAAGCTTGAAAGGGGGAGAGAGAAGACGCGTGGAGCTGTCGCCAGACTTATGTGGACTCTCTTACTCCTCCCAGCAATCCTTGTCTGTGGTGAGCCTGGTGAACTATCTGTGTGTGGGCAGACCTCTTAGGTACTCATATGGCAGTTGCAAGAGCATTGGGCGGCCTGCTTTAGTCTGCTGCTTGCATTCGTGCGTAGGGGTTGAAGCTTCGCGAAGCATAGACACATCACCGTTCTTACGAGGTGGCCTGTCTCCTCAGGCAACGTAAGTGTAAACCTGAAAGGACATCTGCAACTGCGTCCCCGCTCCTGCTTCGCTTTGCTGGTGCAATCAAGACCATCCTTTGCGTGCAGAGGGCCACTTTTTGCAAGCTGCCCCCGCTGCTGCCGTTTGGATTTCAGCTACCTGGCCTTGACCAACTTCTGCCCTGCCTTTCCTTGACCCCAGGAAGAAAGTGTACACCCTCCGTGTGGAGTACACGGTGACTAACCCGCAAAAGTCATGCAACAACTTCTTCACCAACACCAAGTCGGCAGGGCCGCCCACACCTCCTGCAGCTTACCGTGAAGCGCTCGGGGACATTGTAAGAGCCGTTGGGAGACAGGGAGTCCCAGGCTGTCAAGGTTGTCTGTTACTCAGGCCTGGCCAGCTTTGGGGACAAAGCTTTGGTTTAGGGGCCCTGTGGCTGCCAGGGAGCTGCTGATGATTCAACCCCTCTTTCACCTTGGCTGGCATTAATGGCTGCCTAAGGTCTTGGTGCAGGTTTTCGAAGTCATCAAGCAAAACAGCATTCCAGCTACAGTTTTGGGGCTCAAGGTTCTCTGCTACAACCCCCCCAAGAGCCAAGCCTCATCCGGCAAGATGCTATTAAGGTGATCTGCCCTGCTTGCACCCTACTGCGGGATGATCATGCAACTTGCTCGCCGCGAGGTGCAGGCACAAGTACATTGATACAACTTGTGAACCCGTTGCCAACAACTACAGTGTTGCATCCTTTCTCTGGCCAACCACGCGTGCAGGACAACTACCACGATATCTCCTGTCACTCAGCACCAAGCTTTTACGATCCTGGACGGGTACCTTGACGCCGAGTCGCAGCAGGACGAAGTCGCAGGCGTGGTGTGCAACGGCGGCCAGCAATGGGTGAGGGCCCATGCCTAGCCAGGTCCAGGGCTACATGGACATGCCCGTGCACTGCATGGGGTGCAGTAACAGACCACCACATTTGCCAGGAGAGGTAGCACACCCCCCGACCCAAGTTGTTGCCAAGGCTCAACTTCAGTGGATTTTGACGCGCAGGCGCCAGAGACTTTTTCCTACATCCCACATGTCTTCCCTGTTTGTTTTGAGAATGTGCCAGCCACAAACTGCAACACAAATAAAACCTGGGACCCGTCGTAAGTGATGGGGCGCTGTGGAACATGCTGGTGTGCCTGGGCTGCATGACTCTTCCAGAGTTTGGAAGTGTTGCCATGAAAAGGGTAAAAGCACGGCTAGATGGAGCAGCCTGCTGACCTGCCAAGCACTGTGCTCCTGCCTGACTGGTGCAGGCAAACGTTTCCTTACTACTATGCGTAGGCTCTGTGCCAGCGAGGTGAGGACAGGGCATGCTGGTTGCACTCAAATGCCCTTGTTAATGGCAGCATTGCAAACAGCGGGGAAATAGGGGTGAACGGTGCCTTGCCACAACAACCTCTCCTGCCAGTGTGCACTTCATGCCATTGCAGCTTGACGCAGCATCTAACCAAGGCGATGCAAGCTTGTTGCTCGCAGAAACGCGTTTTGCCAACAGGGGGTCAGTGTATGTGTGTATCTCACACTGGCTCAAGCCGGATCGTATTTGGCAAATTGGGCGGCCCAGTCAGGCACAGACTGGCCTTTCGGGCTTCTTTGGGGACTAGAGGATTGCGTGCAGGGACCTCAAGCTAGCTTCTTTCTTCAAGTAGTCTCTCCAGCATTCCTGTCCCTGTCAACTGACTGTGCTCCCTACCTTGGTCAGTTAACTTCGACTGAAACTAGAGGTGCTGCTGCAGCATGTCGCCCACCACTTGTAAACGAAGCTGCTACCTGTAGTGAAGCATCGCAAAGCTAACCCTAAAGGGAGCAGACCACCGTCGCCGACTCACTCGATGCGCCCTACCCTAACTAGACATTGCGCCGCTCCACATGCAGCCTGGGCGGCCAGGCTACCTTAAACCCTGGCCAAGGCTACAGCATGCACATAGAGCCACATATCTGTCCTGAAGCACCTTTCAACTTGCCAGCCCACAAGGGGGGCCCAGAATCCAACCCTTCCAGGGTCCTCAAGAAGCCCGCCACCCGCCTAGCAACAGGGAGCCTCGCCTATCTCCTACCTATTTTCTAAGCAGCAGCAGCGGCCATGCTAGGCATGCTCCGCCACACTAGCCACTATTCCACACCCCCTGCTGAGGCCCTTTCGGGGCCGCATGGCCACTGTAGCCCTGCCCATGCAGGCGTAGACATGAAAGAACAGCACAGTTGCAGCCAGCCCCGTCAGCATAATTAAGCATACCCATCCTCTGTTCGCGCTGCCCGCCACATCAACAAAGCCATAACACTGCTGTGCGCTCGCAACAGCAGAAATCGACACGACACTTTTCACCCACTCACCCACCCGCGTCTAATCCATTAGTATGCGGCACTGGGGTTGCCCGGGCTGACCACCGCGCGTCCAGCCCACAGAACCCCGCTACACTCCTGGACCGCCTCATCGATACTTTGCCGTGCCCTATGACTTGAGGTCCAGTGAGCACCTGATGTTCATGGCCGCCAGCTCGGTGACCAGGTACTTGAACACATACGGCAGCGCACACCGCTCCACATACTTGCCTGCACGCGCGCGGGGAAGCACACACAGCCAGGGCGGCCGCTTGTGAGAGACAGAACGGTCAGCAGCCTGGGTGATCTTTTGCCTAGCTACAGAAGGCTTGCTGGCATGAGCTAGCCGGCCTTCCATACAGCGCAGGGCCATGTTCGCAGTGCTGCTAGGTATTCAAACTCGACCAAGCATGACACCAATCCATTTGCATGAGCGGGCTGCACACTTCACATAGCCCCGTGCTGATGCATATAACACAAGCACCACCCAGGCAGGCATCAGGTGCAGGCATATATGGCAGGTGAGAGCATGGAAGGGGACTTCAGTTGAAATAAGTGTTCTTCAGGCTGCCCTTGGGGGGAACAGTCTGCTATATGCTTGTCATGTCGTTGCATCCTCAGTCCCTCCTCGCTGTGCGACATGGGCTTGCCATTATGCAGCGTGTCCACAGGGGGCCATATTGCAAATGCCCCAAAGGACGCGCGGTTGTGAAAAGAAGACCTGACCATAAACCAATGCAGCGGCAGCCATCACCCGAGCCTACCACGCCCCCTCCCCCACCCCACCCCCCACAAACACACAAGCCCCCCCTCCCATTAAGTCACCCACCTGTGTCGCACAAACGGCATGTCACGCTGCCCCTGCTCGCGGCGCCGCCGGTGGCCGCGGCTGCTGCCTGGCCGCCGGCCGTGTCCGAGGCTGCGTGTGGCACATTGAGCGTGGAGATGAGCAGGCCGCAGTTGGCGCAGACGTCCATGACGTGGTAGTCGGAGCAGGAGTGCAGCCTGCGGGTGAGGAGTAAGCGTATGTAAGTGTAAGGAGGCGGGTTGCGAGGTAGCGACTTCCCTCTGCAGGGTGCTTGCTTGCACTGGTGGAAGCGTGCTGAACGCTCATCAAGCAAGGCGGGGAGACGGGCCCTGCCGGCGGCCACACAGTTTCAGGATAAACAGAAAAAATTTAGGAGTTCCAACCTCCCAGTCGCTGATCTGCGCCCCCCCCCCCCCGACACACACACGCATGCGAACACAATACCACTACCCAGCCCCAGGCACCCCTGCCTGCTAATGCACTCCATGGCGGCAGCAGGAAGGCCATGCACTATGACAGCAGCAGGCAGAGTACCAAGCACAGCTTGGCCACCCAAACAGCCCTCACTGAGTTCTACGAGCCGCCTCACCCCCCC
>BBXU01000457.1:0-54462 GCA_001598975.1 Parachlorella kessleri
CGGCGAGTCGGCGGCGACGGGGACCACCTGGGGGAACTCGGCGCCAAAGGCGCCCACGTGCTTTTCCCGCTCAGCGGGGGGCGGCCGCTTGCGGCCGGGGGGCAGCTGCTCCGCGCCAAACTTCATGTCCCTGCGGACATGGGGGGGCGGGCGGAGTACGGTGGAGGGGGAGTGCAAGAGACAGCGCAGCGCGTTCGAAGGGATGACACGCGCACGTGAGGAGATGCACATGCCTATCACTGAAGCAAGCAGCCAAGCAGGGCAACTCACGGCCCTCCAATCTCTGGCCGAAAACTCTAAACCACCCAGAGCACGGAACTACTGTTTCACTCAGACAGTCCCGGGGGGGCACCCGACCAAGGATGGAGGCCCTGCCTCCCTCCAGCTAACACCGGCCCACTCACTTGCCCCGCTCCTCCCGCAGGTTGACGGTCTCGACCTTGTAGAGGCTGGCGTGGGCAAAGCCGCGCTCCACCGCCGACTTGTTGAGGATCATGGCATCCTCCATGTCGTACCCTGCGTGCGTGCGGGGGGGGAGGCAGGGGAGCCGGGGCTGGGTATCTGGCGGGTATCGCATCGTCAGGAAGCAATGCTCGGACCGCCCGCAGTTAGAAGTCCGGCACGCTCGATATGGTAAGCTGCAGGGGTGACTGACGCCAAGCGCCTGGGAGGTGCGCAACACACCCGGCCACTGGTAACTTTGTACATGGCATCACTCATGAACAGCAGTCATTGCAAAAGCCCTCTTCCAAGGCTGGTGTCCCCACATCCTTGGAAGGCAGCCAGATGCGCCCCGGGGCCAGCTCCCTGCTCTGCACAAGCTGATCCAACATAGATGTCAGCAGTGGAGACCGACCAAGGCCCAGGCCCGCCCCCGCACCCACCCGTGTAAGCCAGCACGGCCACCACTGCGTTGGTTCCGTTGGGGTACTCGTCCATGGTGTACTCCTCGTACCGCCGGGTGCGGGCGATGGGCGTCTGCGGCGTCTGGATGCGGTACAGCTTGTTGTCGGTGCGGTGCTCCAGCGCCTGCAGGCAGCCAGCGGCAGCGGCACTTCTTTTCTTCTCTACTTTACTGTTTCTACCAAGCTAAGCTTACAGCTTGGAGAGCGGCGGGGAGCTTACTTTTCCTGCCCTTCCTGGGGAGGACAAGCTACAGCCACATGTACGGGCAAGGCGGGGACGGTTGAACAGCCCTGGGTTACAAAGGCAGGGCCTCCTGCAGGTATGGCGCCATGCCAGGGTCTTCTTTGCGCACTCTGTGTGGAGCTTCGATCCATCACATCTAGGCGGGATCATTAGGCGTCCCACATAAGCTCAGCAGAAAGGCCTGCTGGTGCGGTCCCCACGCTCGCTGATCCCCTTCCAGTCCCTCTCCCAAGCGCACATCGTCAGCGTCACATCTTTCTCCCCTAGTCCCCTCCACACAAGCTGCCCTTCTACCCAAGCTGCCCTCCTCCCCCTCCCCCGCACCTGCACGGGCGTGCCCATGGTCTGCTTGCCCATCTGGCATTGGTACATGTTGCGCGGCGACTGGTTGAAGTCGGAGTAGGGTGTCAGGCTGGCCACCACGCTCAGCATCTCGCCCGTGTGGAACTCTGCACAGAAGTAGTGGCACCAGCTAGGCCTTGTGGCGTGGAAGTCACTCAAGGGGTAGGCGTGGCAGTAAGGCGCATCTGCACCCCATTAAGTGACCACAGAGGGACCGATTTGGATGATGCACTTGGCATACAACAGCTGTGAAATCAGCCAAGGTCACGGCGCGGCCGACAAGCCAACGGCCCACCCTTCCAGACACCGCGTGGCCTCGTAACCTGTAGCTTCCCCCACCACAGCCCTCCGATGCACCTTCACCTGCCGACGGAAAGCCGGCACTAGCAGCCCACCAACAAGCCACCCACCACCCAGCGCCACCCACTCCAGCGCGCGCATCCACAAACGCGGCTGTCACCTGAGTGTGTGAAGCGAAGGCCTCGCGACCCGCCCGGCCCGCCGTCCGGCACGCGTATGCTCATGTTGAACTGCTCCAGGCTGCCAACCAGCTCAGCGGCCCCGCTGGCAATCTGACGCACGGGACGGACCAGCCGCGCAGCCTGTGTGCGAGGGAGGGCATGGTGCGTTCGTGTGGGTGGGTGGGAGAGTAATGGTGTGTAGGTAGGGGACGGGGGCGGGGGTGCAATGGGTGTCTGGTGGGGGGCATGTTTCTCGGCAGCTGCTCCGTGAGCATGCCCACATAACGAACCCCAAAAGCTGGCCACAGGTTTGCATGCTGGCCCCCAAGCGCACCACACCTGGGTGAAGAGGAAGAGGCCGGGGTAGGGCGCGCCCTTCTCGTGTGGGATGTGCACAATCTCCATGTGGCCGGGCACCCGCCGCTCTTCCTCAAAGATCTCCATGTGCTTGGCACCTAGGACGGAAGAGGACAGGGGCGATGTAAGTATGAGTCTGATAGCATGCAAAAAGTAGCATGAGCCGGTTCTGTGATGGGCACCCATGCAGTTCAGGTACACACCCAGGGCGCCTCATCTGCCAAGCCTGTGCAGATTGGTGTACAGGCAGCCACGATCCGGGACGCCATCCACAGCGTCATATCACCCAACAACGCAGCGTCGTATCACCCAACAACGCAGCGCAGCAGCAGTACACCAGCAAGCTTGACCCCATGAAACCACCCAACCTGGCGTCAAGTCCTGCTCCAGCGCCAGCACTGCCGCCTTGATGGCTCTCAGGTGCGCCACCATGGCCGGCACGAGGCCCGCCTTGACGCTGCCCACGACGTGGCCGTCCAGGTGCACCGCCAGGTGGCGCGGCGGCGGCGGCAGCGGCAGCAGCGGCGAGGCGGGGACCAGGCCCAGGCTGACCAGCACCTGCGGGGGGGCAGGACACCCAGGGTTCAGGGAGCCCAGCTACGATAGTCCATGTCGGACATGCTGAGGCTGCAGGAGTGAGGAAGCTTGGCAAGGGTTGGCTTCCGGAGCCAGACGCGGGACGGGATGCCAAGGCAGTGGACCCCAAGGTCTGTGCAGTCACAAGGCACATCTCATCGCGCATGTTAGCCAGGCTACAGGACCCAACCCTGAACAGCCCCCGCTGCGGCCGCGACCCCCCGGCACCAGCCCCACCGCCCCCGCCCCACCCCACAAACACGCAGGCACCCACCTTGACCACCGTGCTGTGCGTCTCCGCGGGCTCCTCCTGCTCGTGCGTCACCACCCGGCAGGCTGCCGTCAGGTGGTTGAGCAGGCCGCAGGGCGAGCCGTCGGGGGTGTGGACCGGGCACAGAAAGCCCCACGACTCGGGCAGCAGCTTGCGCACTGCAGGGTGGGGCGTTAGGAATGTTATGAGCTGGTGGCATGCAGCAGGGCAGCTTGCCAATCTCAGGGCATCAATAGTTGCGCGCGCGCACCTCCAAAGTAGGGAGGTAGAGCAAAACAATGGGCCAGGAGCAGCAAAAAAACTGCTGCGGGCCTCGCTGCCCACCCACCGACCCACCTGTCGTGGTGCGCAGCTCGGCAAAGTAGGCGCCTCTGTGGATGGAGCGGAAGTGGCTGAGGTACCTGCGCCACATCGCCAGGTAGGGAGGGCTCTGAGCAGCACATGCTGGCTGGCACAACAACGGTCCCATGCTGCTCCTGCCCCGCCATGTAAAGCGAAAACTGCTTTCTGAGACTAGAATGTGTGGGCTGAAGGGAGCAAGGCAAAGGGGCTCAGTAGGATCAATTGGAAATGTTTGTTTGGCCGACACCGCGGGGGGCTCCCCACTCCGGCAACAGGGCCAGCAAGGGCCAGTCATCCTAGCCCAGCCTGCATCCTACATTTCGACCTGACCTGGAAACAACAACATGCTACTGTGGAATGGGATGAGCCCCAAGTCCAGCCAGGGCACATATGTGCACATGATGTGACCCACTCCACCTGGGCCGTGCAGACACTGCTAGGGCGATTGCAAGGGGGTGGCAACCCGGGGGCTCAGTAGGATCAATTGGATAAGAGTTTTGCCCTCAGCGCGGCCGCTGGCCGCTCAGGCAAGCAACGGCGCAAGCCGGCTCATCAACGCCCCGCCACTCAGTGTACAGTGCAGCTTACCTAGCACGACAAACCCTTGCAGGGGTAGTCCACTGCAACCAAGCATGCGCGTACCCGCCCAGGCCACCCCACCTGCCCTACCATGCCATGTCTACCATAAGCCTGGAACACCCGCAGACCTCCCTTGCAACAGCTCCCATAATCCAAACACACCCCCCCCCCCCCACACACACACACACCCAACGCACCCCCCCACCACTCTTTCAAACGCCGACCCTTGCCTAAAGAAGTTGAGCTTCTCCGCCACGACGGTGAAGCCTGTGGCCTGGCTGAGGTCCAGCCCCGACCGCGAGATGAGGTTGCCCGTGTTCAGCAGGTACTCAAACTTCTGGCCCTGCACCACCACCAGGGCAACCGGCATGCTCCTGGGACGGTACCGGCAGTACTGCACAGTGGGGACCCAGGAGCTACCACCAGTACGCCTAGCCAGTCTGGTCTGCCCCAGCGCAGCAGCCTGCAAACCTCCCATAATGTTTTGATGCCCAATGCTTTTCAGTATCTTACGTGTCCCTCAAGCCTAGTAGCAGCGGCTAGGAGAGCCGGCGGGGGAAGGAGAGGAGAGGAGGCTCCCGCTAGCAGCCAAGCACGTGGGGCGCACGGTACCTCCAATCAAATAACTGCCAGGCAGCTACCTACCACGTCCGGCATCTTGTCTGTCGCCTTCTTGAGGTACTGCTCGTCCTGCAGGTTTACCGTCTCGGGTGCCCGCTCCAGGTCCCGCTTCACCTGCAGACAAAAGCAATGTCAATGAATGAAATAATTCTTGGAGCGCATGAAAGGGTCCAAAACATAGTCTAAGCAGCCCATCAGTTGGTGCTCGACCGAGCGATTGCCTGTGCAAAACCCGCTCCAGGTGCACCAGCTTGCAACACCTGCTTGGACAAACAACATGTCCAGGCACCTTCACACAGCAAGAAGGGCCAGCGAACACTGGGGACTGGTCATGGCAGCCCCCAGGCCAGGGTTGAACCTGACGGGGCGTCGCCATGTGCATGAAAGAGGCCGGCAGAACCAGCCACAGGAAGACCCCTGCCACCACATGTGGCCAGCCGGCCTGCCTACCCTACCTGGGCCTTGAATATGTCCAGGCACGTCTCGAGCTGTTCTCGCATGAACTTCAGCAGCAGGTGCCCCGGCAGCAGCACCTCGTGGTGGGTCAACGCATCGGGGTTGTCCTCGCAGCACTGCCCATTGGCCTGCGCACAGAATGTCATGGGGGACCACATGCTTTGGCGCCAACAAGTGCAGCAGCTCAGTTGCTGGAGGGTAGGGTGTGGAGCAAAGAGCCGCAGAATCCACCATGGAATGCTGTCATGCCCAAGCCGGATCTTCAGTTGACTGCCTATAGGAGAGTGAGAAGAGTTTCAAGGTAGGAGCGTTTCTCGATGTGCTGCTTCAGGCATATGAGAAAAGCCCCGGCATATGAGGAAAGCCCCGCCCCCCTTGGTATGATGTTGGTGCCCCCCTCCCCTACCTCCCTAACCCTTGGCCGGGTGGCTGACTGGCCAACAATTGTGCAGCCACCTCGCCAGCAGAAAAAACCAGTTGCCCGACTGAGCCAGTGACTGACCAGTGCGTAGAGCTTGACCATCATCTGCAGCGCGAGCTGGAGCTTGTCCGCGGGGCGGTCCAGGTGGATGAACAGCAGCGTGCGCAGCAGGTACTCGCCCACCTGGCACAGCGCACCATAGCACAGAAGGGTGTGAGCAGCGCAGGGACAAGTTTTGAGAAATAGCAGCGTACCCAGCACCACCCAGCTGGGCAGCAGAGCAAGCAGCACTCTGCATGAGTGCCATGGGCATGCTACGGCTATCGATGTGTGTTCGGCGGGAGGGGGCAAATGCAAGTCCATGCCGGCTAACCCAGCTTCTGCACCAGGTCAGAGCTTAGCCGATGCACCTATGGAGGGGCCCAGCTCCAAGCAATGGGGTGATTGGCCGGGACACTCCCCAGGACTTTCCACGGCGTATAAGCAGCGGCCCAGCTCACCTCGTAGTCTGACCAGTGCTGCGGCCTGTCCAGCTGCACCCGGAAGAGGCTGCCCAGGTACTCCACACATTGCACCCTGCGAGCGGGCGGGCGGGCAGGCAGGCGGGGGAGCATAAGTTAAGCAAACCAACCGAGCCTGTCAGCCAGGTTTCCCTCCCTGGCTCCGGGCCTACTGCCATGCTGAACCTTCCCTCCTTGTCCCCCGCAACACTCCCCACGCGAAACAAAACTGGTTCCTCTGTGGCTGCGCCAGTGCTCCGGGCTGGCGACCGCCGCACCGCCCCCAGCGTGCTGCCATACCACCAGCCAGCCAGCCCACCTGGTATGCAAGCCGTAGCGTGCCGCCTGGCGCAGCGTGAGCTCAGCACGCTCCGCCACAAACGAGGCGTGCTGCGTGCCCGGCGCCGCCGCTGCAGAGATGAGCTGGTCGTACAGCTCCCTGTCGCTGACGTCCAGGAAGCACTTGAGCAGGCTGCCGGCAGGGAGGAAGTATTCGGCGCGGCGGATGGTCAGGGCAAAGACCACGGTGCCGTCGGCCAAGTAGTGGCAGCGGTTGGTCAGCGACGACTCATCGGGGCGCACGCACCTGCGTAGGGGCAGTAGGGGGGTTGGAGGGAGGAAGGGAGAGCGGCCGGTGAGGCTAGGGACAAGAAGCTGCAAGCTTTGCATGCGTCCTTCTACCCAGCATGTGGCATGTGGCGGGTTGTAGGACGTCCTTGGCACAGCTAGGCAGCAGCGCTGACTGACAAGGCAAGGCAAGGCAAGAGTTGAGCGGCAGCTAATCATACCCAGCTGGGCTGGCCATCTGATCCTTGCAGCACTGGCTAGCTAGCTGACCTGATGAGCGTGGCCATGTCTGTGAATGAGGGGCCGCGCTTGTGGTAGGCACCGCGCTTGAGAGCCATGATGTAGTGCCGCCGGTTCTGTGTTGAGACAACAAGAGAGGGTTATGTCAGTACCATTTACTATTACCAATCGCCACCTCAAGCCGGCTGCAACACCCCGCCACTCCCTGATAGAAGAGGCACGTCCCTTCATGAGTCAGGCTCCCTTGGCACCCTATCCCCGAACATTGCTGCCCTCAGCTAGCCTCCCATTCCAGGACCAGGTCCCCACCGCCCCACCTGCACCAGCATGCGGATGATGCGCTCAATGCCGTTGCAGATGAAGTAGCCGCCAAACTCGTTGCCCTCCTCCTTGCTGCGGATCAGCTCCCGCCGCCCCATGTGCCGCAGGTAGCACTTGGACGACTTGACCATGATGGGCAGGCTGCCCAGCCGCTTGCCCAGCCGCTGCGTGTGGGGGACGCCGTCTATCTGGGAGACGAGGTCCACGGAGAAAGGGGCACGGTAGGTGCTGCCCTGCGCAGCGTGAAATGCAGGAGACTAAGCGGGAGGTACAAGGGGTGACAAAATGGCTTCAGGGTCCAGGTGGAGATGCAAGTACGGAAAGTGAGTTGCTCAGCAGTTGAGGCTAGTAACTAACATGCACACCACCCTCTGGTCCAGCTGAGGGCCGCTGGCTGCCAAGAAGTGCGCCTCGCACGCTGGCAGCCATGGTGACTACGCCTGGCAGGGTTCAACTGACAAATGTTGGTGGACCACACGCAGTCTAGTAGAGCGCCATGCCTAGGTCTCCCTGGTTTAGCGCCAACTAGGTGCGACTCACCGCCTCCCTGCATTCCCTTGGCAGCAACCGCTGCTCGAGGGCTGCACCAGCATCCTCCTTTACAGGCCGCCCCACAGCCGCGTTCTGAAACCAAAACCGATGCCGCTGCCTGGTGACAGGATGGTCGACCTGGGAAATTGCAGCAGGGAATAGAGCTCTTGTGCTTCTCCATGGTGTGTCTCTTCCATAACGTGGGCAAGCCGCTCCAACCCTGCACATCCTGCCCCTGCTGCCAGCAGGTCAATACGCTCAATACACTCGATGTCCACAGGCTCACCTCAACAGATTCCAGGTTGTCTATCACATGCTGCAGACCCTCTCCTAGGAAGTAGTCAAAGGAGTCGATGTGGGGCTGCACCAAGTCCTCGTAGCGCTGGGGGACTCTCTCCCCTTTCACTTCCGCACGCTGCATTCTACCCCAGTGCGGCAGGCAACCCCTTCTTCCAGCTCAGAAGCCGCATGCACTACGGCATGCTAGAGCATGTGATGGTGTCGTCCTGCAAGTCTGGACCTTTAACGGAGTTGACTATTATACACAGGTGTCAGCAGTGATATTGTTAGGTATCAGGCGATGAGTTGTAGCTGCAAGCAGAAGGGACGCGAAGAGGATGGCTGGTGCTTTAAATCGTCAAACAAAGCTTGGACAATTGCTAGCTTTGAAATAACGCTAAGTGGAAGACCTCTCCGCTTGGCTTGCTTGGACGGATAGCATGGAAAGCAGGTGCGCGCAAAAACAGACAGCTCTAGCTGCCCAGTTCACTGCAGAAGTTGCTTCTCTTGGTGCTGGTAAACTTCTTCTCGCCCTTCGTTGGCTATGTGTTGCAGCATGTCGGGACTTGTTTATAAACACATCCTTACAGGGATAAACAGCCTTCCTCCGACTCGGAAGTGTATGTGTGATGTGTGCTCGTGCTCTGGACACTACAGGGTGCTGCTGACATTGCACACTCCAATGTCCACTCAGTCTCGCCCTGTACTAACTCGTTGCTGGCCTCACTGATGATGTTGATTCTAAGGGTTGTGATTGCGAACAGCCAGGGGACAGGGCTGAACCGTACTGATAGTGCTGGATGCAAGTATGCTCTTGTTCTTGTTGTTGTGTGTGAAGTGTTCAAGGACTGTGGTGTTACTCTGACGGCCTTCACATCGGCAGCATGTGGTCTCGTCAATTCCATGGCTGCCTGGCCTTATTGTGCATATCATTGTGTTGTTTTATACCGTGCACAAACCAAAGCCCCTGAGGCCTGACAACCCATTCACCGTACTTTACAGGTGCCACAGATGACAGTCTCGGTTTGATACTTCTACAGGGGGTAGACTGTGCAATTGGCAGGGAGAGTCAAAGCACACGCTGTGCACACATTAACAACATAGCCTCGGCTGGGGTACTGCGTACTAAAATGGACTAGCTACTGGCGACAGAAAACAACATATTCCAGGTTGGCAATAAAGCATCTCCACCATTAGCAACATAGTCAGTCTGCAAAACACATTAATAAGCAACAAGGCAATATATACAGTGGCCTTCCGTGAATGCGGGGTGCAACCAAACCACAAGTGAGCGTTGCTTACACACATATTATGTTCTCCGCTACATATGTCCAAGTAAGGCAGCTTGGCTGCCTGTGTGTCAGGTGCATGAGACCAGGCCCATCTCCCAGGAATGAGATCCCAATGCGTGCAGTGCTATGAGTAGTGCAAGTACGGCATCCACAATGCAGTCCAGCTCCCATTATAGCACAGCGTGTGAGGCTGAGGGCACAGCAAGCCCGCAGGAATTTCACCAGTGCACAGGAGTCACCAATGCACAATTGTACGCAATGTTCAGTGCAGGCACTGTCAGAAACCCATTTACCAACATAACAGCTAGCTACACATCGCAGGCCAGCTCTAGATGGCTGCGTGCAAAGTGGACCTCCTTGCCTCTCATCCTCACCAGCGCCTCTGCGGCCACCTTGTGGCCCCCGACCAGCTCATGCAGGGCTAGCAGGGGCGGCAGCGCCCGCACCGCCTCCCATTCACTCCCATGCACCCTGGGGTCCACATACATTGTGGTGCCGTCAAACAGCTGCAGGCTGACCAGGGGAGGCAGGAAGCTTCCTGCCACATCATCTGCGTGGCCCCCCAACCAGTCCGCCAGCTGTGGCAGTCAGCGCCTGGAGGCCAGGCTGGTGTCATCTGCAGTGCTGTCGCCGGCAAGCCTTGATGCCAGTCGCAGCGGAGCCAGTTGGCTGTCGCGGCCTGGTGGCTGTTGGGCTTGCCAGGCGTAGCACAGGCTGGCCAGCAGTGGTAGCTTGCGAGTTGTGCGCCTGGTGGTCCTGCCAGGGCCCTGCCACAGCTTCTCCAGCAGGGCATTACACTCGCGCTCGGACAATAGCACCAGGTTTGATGCCGGATCGCCATCTGCCGGCGGGAACATGAGCAGGCCGCTGACAGGGCGCAGGTACTCGTTGAGGGACCCGCTGCCCGCTGGGAGGCTCACTGTTGTTGCAAAGTTTGAGGTGCAGAATGCTGCCGTGCTCAACTCCAGCTGGCCAACTGCACTGGGTGTCAGCTTGCACGCCAGTGCACTGAGAGGCATCAGCTGCAGGTTGGTGCGCTGGAGGAAATCTGCCAGCGAGGCGGACCCAAGTGCCTTGCCATACTCCCAGTCGACTTCAGCTGCTGCCTCCACGCGAGGCAGCTGCTGCTCCACCTCCTCCTCTTGCTCCTCCTGCAGACCCTCAGCCAAATCTCCTGCTTATAAATTGTCACAAGCAACTAACACTTACTCAAGCTAGCCTGTGCTATGCACACTTATGAGGGCTTTCGATATGTCAGCAGTTCAAGACATGATACACACCAAATGTTACCAGGTGCTTGCACCCCTGAACACCCCTAACAGCACCACTGCACTCAATTATATGGCATCGAAAACTTCAACTCCATGCACCGGGACCCACCTCTCGCTCCAGCTCCCTTTCGCATTCCTCGCCCAGGCCTCCTTGGGCCACCACCTGGTGCCCAGCGCCGTAGCGCTGGCTGCGCCCTTCAATGTCCCCCATCAGGTGCACCATGCCGGGATCCAGGCCATCCCTTGCCCATCGTGCACGCTGCGCTGCGACCAAATCAGGCAGCGGCACCTGCGCGCGGCTGCCGCCATACATGTCTGCCAGCTCCAGCACCTCTGGCAGCAAGGCATGCTCAGGGGCCTGGTGGGTGGCTGCGAAGTGCAGGCCTTGGTGCGCCCACTCCGGCACGCCACGAATCGTGGCTTGCACAGTGTTGGCCATGCACCACTGCAGCACCTCACGGGAGGTGACGGCCAATACTGCCTCTCCACCAGGGCTATTATCAGGGGCTCCAACTGCTGCTGCCACGGCTGCTACACCGCAGATCTTGGCCGTTATGTCCCCTGTGCCTACAATGCGGAGGCCCTGACCTCTGCCAAGTCGCCGCAGGCGACCTGCACAGGAGGGTCCACTGCGTTCAATGGTTCCCACTCAATTGGAAGGCTTGCATGCTCCAGACTTAACTTTTAAAGAGGGGGGGGATGGCAGTAGGCGTCCCAGTCCCAAAATTCTTTGAAAGGTTAGGCCTTCCAGGGGGAGGGGGGGGGCATGAAGGCATGCAGTCGCTTCCTCTTAAGTGTCAACCCCCTTGACTGCACCTGCGGCCTGCATGAGCTTGTCCTTGCAGGTGGCTGGCCCCAGGGTGAGCAGCCCAACCGCATCGGAGCGGAGCTTCAGGTCGGCGCCACGGCAGCGTGCCTCGTCAAAGATGGTGAAGGCCTGCAGAAGGGTGCCAACGGTCTGCAGTCAGCCTAGCAGCAGGGTGTGTATGGTATGCATTCAGTAACAGTTGCCAGTTTGTTGAGAGGATGCATCGTACATAGCCGATAGTTTTTATTGTTGCCAGGTTATAGTGAGGATGAGTTATACATAACCAACAATTTGGAACACTGTACAAAAGTGCATGTGCAGGAGACCACTGTGCAACGTGCAGGCTCAGGCAGCTTCAGGTTGCTGTCAACGAGAGTTGACCTGCGCCTCTTGGATGGGTGAAGTATGCCGCGGCATCCTTCGGCCTTGCAGATCCTGGACAGTCCACTCATGCTTCTGCAGCATGCCAAGCCACGGCAGCCCTGACACAAATCTTTGTTTAGACTGCAGGCATGGCACTATGGCATTTGGCTCGGCTCTTTCCCTATATCTTGGCATGAACGAAGTGTGTAGGTATATCGATGCCCCAGCAAAACCAACGACGTCAAAAAGTACTGTAGAGCTTTTAAAACTCTCACCTCCTCATCAAAGTAGCATACACCTCGGAACCGGGTGCCCCCCAGAAGTTTGACCAGGTGAGTGGCAGCATCCCTGCAGCAGTACAACATACAACTGGCATAGTAAGCTGCTATTTTTCGACCACGCTGGGGTGTATACACTACACGATGACTAAAGCAATTTACGAATCGAATGGATTAAGAGCGATGCAGGCGAGTCCCAAGCAACAGCAGGTGTCTCAACCCAGAAAGTGGGTTGTTCCTGAATGCGGTGAGTTTACCCCGTACCTGTTGCTAGTGCCCACGAGCAGAGCCCCGCAGTCGATGAGTGCGTCCAGGCCTTCATGCACAGCAAAGTGCAAAAGTGCGTCCCAGACAGGCTCTTCATCCTGCATTAGACAGATTTGATAGCACCAGATAGCTTGCATGTAGGTTTCCCCCTCATTGCTGGAGCCCCCACCCTCACTACACACCTAACGCACCACCCCGGCTACGCTTGCAGCCATACCGAACAATGAAGAAGGCTGGGGTGAGCAAGCACACAAATCCTGATGTACTCTAGAGATCTCTGTCCATGAACATGCAATCGCGCATAGACTGGCAGCGATGCACCATGATGATCAACATTACCTAAACATTGGCAACTCATGTGACCTTCTGTGCCACGCTGCAAGTACTAGTGCAATATGCGAGTGTGCAGGTGCTGCTACACCACCTGCAGGGCGAGGGTGTCATAGCGGGGGTTGTCCAGGAGGACTGCCAGCATCTTGCCATTGGTAGCACGCAATCCTTGCTCTACCTGCAGATTGACAAGGCAGGTTCATTTTTACGCAGGGCGGCAGATGGACAATTTGATGGTGGAGCCAGGCCGCAGGGCAAGCCTGGTATTACTAGTAACACAAAGCTGCTCAGAAAGTCAGTTGCTGCCTGTCGCACTACATGGCTCTTTCAGCTGTCTGATTGTCTTGTTAGTTGTACCTCCAGGTGCTGCTGAACTTGCAGGGGTAGCAGTCGGTGGTTGTCATTGGTCCCGCTGAAGCCAGCCACCTGCTTGGGCGGGAAGGCCAGAAGCTCTCAAAAGCTAGGGAGCTTTGTCATCATAATTCTAGTCAAACAACAGCAGGAAGGAGAGTCCGCAGAGATTAAAAATCACAAGCCGCTGTGTAGAACGTAAACAACACCATAACATATTCGCGGTTCTTACAAAAACCCGGGCCTGCACTCTACGCTTACCCTGCCCCCTGGGTTGTCCGCCAGGTGCCATGCGGTGGCCACCAGGCGTTGGGGGAACTGCTTGGTCTCTTCACCAAGCACGCACGAGTTCAGCCAGAAGTCGACCGCACCCATGTTGTGGGATAGATGGCGGTACACCACCTCCATCTGCGGCACTTGACAGTCCGCCACCACCACTCCGCAAGAGCTTTGCACCTCGGAATAGAAGTTGGCACTTGTGCTATGGCAGTGCAGAATGTTATAGCCACAGCAGACTATGCAGACCGATCACCAGCCAAATATTATATGCTAATGGCAAGCAGGGGCTCAATTGTGCAAGGCACCATAGAAACGCTCTTGAAGCGAGTTGTCAGACCCTCTCACCTGTTGTGCATTGCTGGTGTCCAACTTAGTCACGTCATCAAAAAACCGCAGGTCATCTGCACCAGCATAGCAAAGTTGCACTCACAGATTTGCTCCCGCATTTGCGGACGGTCTCGGGCGCACAGCAAAGATATAGGCAGGCAGTGATCTGGTAGCAGCTATGCTTCCGCTTATAACAAACTCTATTGAGAAACTTGAGCTTCGGGGCAGAATTGAGCACAGTGCGGTGACCTGCCCAGCCTGCTCAAACATACCTAGAGGTATTAGTCCATCTGCCAGCTGCAGCCATTCAGCATACACTGCCTGTTGCGCATTTGGTCCTAGATCAAGCACTTTCTGCAGCAGGCAGAACAGCAATCAGATATCAGTGAGCTGAGTTTCCCCTTGAACAAAGTGGTGCCGTAATAAGATATATGGCTAAGTACTGAAGGTTGAAGCCAGAACTGTTATTAGTTGCCAGGCTGCGCAATTCCGGCTCAGCAGCGCACTGGCCACATGCATACTAGTATCAGTGTGACTAGCCTGGCTAGCACATGCACTGTGCACAGTACCTGGAGCGCTTGCATCATCTCGGTCTCGCTGAGGCCGTCCTGGTAGTAAGCCAGCACAGTCAGCAGGAGGGCGGTGTCTGGCTGTGCAAACTCAGAGCGGTCTGAGGGCTGGTGGGCGGCACGGAAGGGCACAGCCAGGCGCTTGCGGGCAGTTTGGGTCCTGTGACCAGCACAAGGCATGAACTTACTGGACGACAGCCATGGAGGGAAAGGAGCGGCGGGGTGGGGTGGGGGGGGTGGGTGGGGGGGGGCAGCACAGCTAAGAGCCAATCAAAATCAGCTACGTGTGTTTTGCGCCCATGCCTTGTAAGCAGGTCAGCCTTTTTGCCTTCTTCCACCTCTTTACATCACCACCAAGGCTGATACCACACAGACTCTTCACCTGTTGACCCCATAGTCCACTAGGTGCCGCATTCTCAGGCAGTGCACCAGCACGCCGCAGGCCAGTAGTCCGCGCAATGCCAGCACGTCCCAGTGCTGATCCTCGCTGAGACCGCTCTGAAGCTGTGCTTCCAACGCAGCATTTGCGTCCAGCTCTGGGTCTGTCATGCAGCGCAGCAGCTGCTCCTGCACAGCAAATCCGGCCATAGCTCAGGCCCTTTCCCTGCTTGATAAGGAATTGGTATTCGTTGAGTGTGGGAATGAACTGCCTGGCAACCAAAGCTAACAGATACCCGCAAGCCCTTACTGATGTTATCTAGGCACCTTGTTGACATGCAGCTGACATCTTCAATTTGCAATAGTTTCAGGCACTTTTTGTCAGGGCGCACTACGGCATGGACATGGTGAAAGTGCTCGCCTGCAGAGGGTGGCCCCGCATCCACCGCAGATTATATGGGGGCTGCGCTACAAGGTCCCCTGCAAGCTGTGCTGAGAGTGCTGACAGCACAGCCTCCAATGCCGCGCCAGGCAGCAACCGCAGCCCGGGATAGGCCCCAGACTTGCCGGGGGGCGCACCCGCCCAGCTTGCCACGCCTTCCTGCTCAAGGAGTGCTGCTAAATCGCTGCTTGGCTGGGCAAGGAGGTGCAGTAGGGCTTGGCAGGCGCGTGCGCGCGCTTCCCCGGCTGGGAGCTGGTCTTGTGCGCCCCAGGCATAGATGAGTTGGTACCTGCATACGTTCATGCGTTGAGAGGGTTGGTCTAGTTCCGGCTTGCTATTTGTGTGCAATCTGTGCCAAGCCAAGCGGGAAGGTGGGCAGAGCAGCGCGCAGTATGCAAGCTGGATACTGCATGCTGGGAATATCAACTTGGGAACAGGAGGGCAACAACAACATCTCGCTATTTTTGGTTTTCGCTTTCCACCACAGTGACTGAGGATACTCGGTCAGGCCCGCCTTGGCTGTTTACCCGGACCCAAACCCCGACATTGTAACCTCTCCTCACCGGTGGTGCAGCAGCTCATCGCTCTCATCCAACAGGTCCACATAGGGCAGCCCTGCCAGCCTGTCCAGCCTGGCACACAGCTCTTGCTGGCCACGCTCCCACAGCTCCTGGCGCTTGAGCAGGAGGGACAGGCGCCGCTCAGGCGTTGTCAGCAACACCCCACCCTCCTGCGGAGCACAGGGCAGATCAAATATCATCAGTAATGCCCATCTGCCGCCATTGGAGGAGCTCACAAAGTTCCACTTCCCTGCTCATGCAAAGAGGCTTACCTCCTCAATGTAAGAAAGTTGGTCAGAAAGGGCAGAGGCCGAATAACACTGATGCAGCTCAAGGCCAGTAGGTCACCACCGCCCCAGCGCCAACGGTGGCTGAAACCAGCTTACCAGTTGGCAGTACATAAGCGCGGAGCGCATAGCTTCCAGCACTTTCAGGTCCACCTTCACATCTCGGTGGAAAGGCATGACAAATAGCTTGCGGGCCAGGACGCCGGCGCTCAGGCAAGACTGCATGTGGGCGTAAGCCTCGTTCAGTAGCTGCGGCAGCAAGTTGAGGCGCACCTGCACAGCAAGCCAGTGTGTTTAAATGAATGTTAAGTTTTGTGTCAGCTGGATGAGTGGGTAGGTTGTTCATGTCTGCATCGGAAGTGATGCCCAGTTCAGCTCTTACCATGACGGCAAGCAGATAATGGAGCACCATGGTGTCAGCACCAATGCTGGCACAGGGATCCTGAGAATGCGGAAAGCCCAACTGGGTAAGTGCTGTAAGGCTATGCACAGTTTGTACTCACGATATCCTTGCCATTGCCCCAGTGAAGGATTAACATGGGCAGGATGACGCGCGTTTTGCCCTGCACACATAGGGAGGTTGACCCCTTAGACACCCAGGGAACCATTAAGGAAGAACCGCAGCGGTCTTGCGAAGCTGGACCACAGATAGGCGGAGTTTGTGCTCTCAATCAAGGCATCTGCTGCTGAAAGCAATTGCATACAGTAATCCATGTTTTTGTTCTCAACATTTTGACACTCAAGCAGCCTAGTTCGCCAGTTCTATACCATTTCCGGCATACCTCTCCCATGTTGAGCTGAACAATGGCGCCGGCTTTGTCCAGCGACCCCATGTTGTTGATTAGGTAATGCGCCACCCAGTACTGCACCGGCCGGATCTGCAGCTGCCCCTCCGCCTCAAACACCAGCCACTCAGGGTGAGCAGCCACGTCCCACTCGCGCCGCACTTGCAGCTCCTGCAACACAGCAGGAGGCTGCAAGTGCTGAGCACCATTGCAGCAAGCAGCGCAACTCTACGGGTTGTAACCTGAGGGCATTACTGACCCCTGTACAATAGTAGGGGTTTTGGCTTCCATTACTATGTAGCCAAACCTGTGGGAAGTGTGGCACCTTCTATATAGTGGCAGAATGCGCATGACACTACAAACGAACCTGGATGAGTAATGCCTCTTGTCCTGGGTCACCAAGGGTGGCTGCCACTTGCACAAGCCGGTCCAGGCGGTCCTCCAAGACACACAACTGCGCAGGATTAATCATTGCTGTGTAGGTCAGGGACACCATCAGAAATTGCACACCGCAACGCAACGAAATCCCTGGTGAGCAATATGAATCCGGTAGTCAAATGCCAGTTTCAATTGCGCTCTTCCCTCTGTCATGAAGTTTAAGACCATGAACTTGACAGGAGGCGGTGGGTATTTGTACGGCCGCGACAGAGGGGCACTTTTGCAGGTAGGGTCAGCAGTGGACGCTCAAGTGGAGGTTGCCCTGTAACTAACAAGTAGGGTCTACATTAGATGAGGCTACCAGTCAATCCTTTGTCCCAATGCGTCATGTGCAAAGAGCCGCTACCGCGTATCTCTTGAAGATATTTCAGGTGCTGATATTAGCTACTTAGCCAGCAAAGCCTGCAAGTACCCGTCCTTACCTGTAGCCACTGGCGAGCCCCCATTTGGAGGCGGTGCAGCGCTGTCTTAGAGAGAAAAGGATTGAAAGCCAAGGCCCACTCCGAACGCAGCGCCAGGCGGGCACAGTCAAGGAGGCCTGGCAGAGGCACCACGTTGGAAGTCTGGAGCAAACGATGAGCTGCGCCATGAAGGCCCACCGCTTCAGGCACAGCGTTGATGTACTTGAGCAGGTAATCCTCGGCCATTTGCCGCAACACTTGCACCTCGATCTGCAGGTTTTCATCTAAGCTTTGTCACAAGTGGCGGTAAGCCAAGCTACACAGAAGCATACTGCTGATATTGATATAATTATTCTGCCAGGCATGTGGTGGCCTCAACTTTCATGGCTACCATGACAAGGCTCTTGGACCATCATGCAGCTGACCGGAGCCAAAGAACAGCCGCCGGCAAATGAAAGACTATAACCAACAAGGGAATCCGTTGTACATCTGGGCTTCAGACTAACTTGACATGCCCACCTTCGCTTGTTGGATGATCTCCCTGGCATGTGGCAGCACTCCTGCGGTTGCATGCATGCTGTGGTGTGCCCGCCAGCTGTCAGCCAACTCATCATGCATCTCCTGCTCCAAAGGCGTTGGTGCTGCACCTGCAGAGGTGGCTGCACCCGCCAGCAGCGGGTATGCAGGTCTCTCGATCAGAGTTGTTGTTGCCGCCCCTCCTGCTGCTGTGGTGGCTGCTCTTGGGATGCCCCTCTGCACCAACTGGCACAGCTTAGCCTCCATGTCAGCCACCAGAGCTTGAGGCACTGGGCAGCAGGGAACATCCACAGGCTGGTAATGCTTCAGCCGCTTCCACAGCGGTGGAGGTGGCGGAGGTCCCGCATGATGGCAAAGAGTGCGCTGCTCCTCGCCGGCGGTCAGCTTCAGGCGAGGGTTGAGGCCGGTGGCCTGCGCTGCTGCAGCCGAGTGCTCTTGCAGGTACGCCAGCCGCCAATCTGGGTTGCAGGCTGGCATCAAAGCACACTCGGGTGCGCCATCAGGGAAATGCAAGGCATTCAGCTGGCTGGCACTGGCCTGCACCTCATATGCCAGCAGTCGTAGCCCCGCTGCCATGTGGCCGCCCAGCTGTGCCGTGCTGCGCAGTTGCTCCAGCTCTGCCTTGCTAAGCGGCTTGGTACCCCATGCCTCCCGCAGCAGTCGCATGCCTACCTGACTGCCTGTGGCCTGCGAAACTGGCTCTGGTAGAAGTGAACCTGTGGCTGCATGGAGGGCTGCCAGCTGCAGGCGCCCCAAAGGCGAAGTTGCATGCAGGTGACTGAAGCGCGGGTGAGCGTCATAGCGGTGCACCTGCACCGGACGGCCAGCAGAGGGGACAACCCTTTGCACAGATGGGGTGGAGTTTTGATCACTTGCAACCAGGTGAAGACAGGTGTCAACACCTTGCTGTTGATTAATTGTAGCAACGCTTGAGCCAGCTTTGTTGGAGATTGCAGAGTGCACTGCGGATTGTTGGAGTGAGCGATGGAGCGGTGCGCGTCGCAGCACAACTCCAGTGTGTATTCACACTTGCAAATGGCTTGCAGCACCAAGCAAAGACAGGCAGACGGGGCTGTACACTCCTGCAGACTGCTCACCTCGAGATGGGCGCCGCTGCTGCCGTCATGCGCCACTTCCACACCCTTGGTGCTGCTCTGCACCTGCCCTGCTGGAATCAGCACACGGAGCCCCCCAAGCTTGCTGCCTGGTGCGCTGGGTGGGGAGCCGGGCTGCCCTTGCTGCGCCTGGTGCTGCTGCAGCACCAGGTACTGAGAGAAGCCGGGAAGCGTGTACATATCGCCTGCCACGAGCTGCTGGCAATGATGCAGGAAACTGGCATTGTACTCTAGCGACCAGAGGCGCCCGCTTCGCAGCTCAAATTCCAGGCTGAAACGCGGCAGGCTGAAGATCATGGTGTGCTCTGCGGTGGCTCGTAGCTCATCAGTGCTGCTGTCAGCGTGCACTGCACTGCTGCCTCCGCTGCTGCTGCTGTTGTTCTCGCAGCCGGCAAGTGCGCGCACATACACATGGATGAACTCTTCCCTCTCAAATTTGCTGAGGATGTTTATGATAGGGGACTGATGCAGCAGCAGCTGGTCTGTGAGGGAAGTCCCGCGCTCTGCCAGCAGCTTACGCCAGGACTTAGACTGCAACTCGCAAGGCACTCGGTGGCAGACAAGGTCCACTGCCTCGGCTGTGCTGCCATTGGTGTCCCAGTGCAGCAGGAAGTGCACATCATGCTGCCTGAAGTGCGGCATGCGTAACACGATGGCACGTCTCCTCCTGCACAGCTCAGGGAACTGCAAGTAGGTATTGCTGCCATGCAGGCGACAATGGGAGCAAGATAGTCAGCTTTCAGATGACTCGTTTGCAAAGAAGCCGACGGACCCACTAATGGGGCACGACTGAAATGTGGCTGGCTGAAGCCAACGAGCCCAGCATGGCTCTCTTCTCCTCCCTTTCAGTCAGACTCAATAGTGGAGAGGGCTTAATGCTCCTCACCTGCTCAGCCAGTGACTGTGCAACTCCTTGAGGCGTGGAGGGAGCTCAGTGCCCCACTCCCCACACTGCCTGTCAGCACCCACGTCCAGCAGCTGCAACAGCCACAGAAGTATCACCATTGAGAGCCTTCTTATAAGTCATGTATAGTACTGAAGATCTGGGCAGATGCAGCCCTGTCATCTTTACCTGAACCATGCAAGCAGCCTAAGGAGTGCAGCCACGCAGTCAGGCTGTTTGGTGGTCTGCTTTACTGCCAGGCAAATCTTTCCAAACATGAAGTCCTACCTCCAGGCGCCTCCTCCGTTCATCAAGCTCGGTCACCACCAGCTCTCCAGAAGTTGACATGGCAAACTCTGCACATAAACATTGAACCTGGACCGAGCAGTCACAGTATGTCGCCTGAAACTGCTGGAACTCTCATCATCTTCCGCATTGTTTAGGCACCACATTCTAGACTGGCTGGAGATCTTGCCCCATCAAACTAGTGGAAGTGGCAAGAGCCCTGCTTGTACAGGAACAAAATGAAGCACAAGTGCTGCAGCACCATTAGGACGTTAGCTACCTGCTCACCATAAAAATGCCCATTAACAGGGTTGATGGAGCGGTGCACGCCATCGGTGCCTAGGCTGACTTCAAAGCCCCAGGTGCCAAAGGTCCGCTTGTACAAGCGGTGCCCAAGAATCTCAGTTGGCAGCCGGCGAGGAGGGCTGCCATCTTGGAGCACTGTGCCTGCAGGGAGAGTGTACAGTTCATTCGTTGCAGCTCCACTAGGGGGTCGCTTTGACACGGATGCCTACTGTCGTCCCCTGGCTTGCATAGTGCTTGTTTTTAAGAGAAGGTCACCACACATGCCGGCACTAGCTTGACCAGGTACCAAGTAGTGCATCCAAGCAGCGTTGCAGTTATCAGTCCCGCCTGTGCTCTTGCCACAGCACTAACGCACCATCCAGACAATTGATAGAGTACAAATGGCCATCACTCCCTTCAGCACGGAAGCTGCCCGACGGAGAGTTAGGGAATGCTAGCTGCACCCAGGCAAGGTCTATGGGGGCACGCTGCAGGACCCGCCGCAGGGCATCAGTCAGCAAGCCCGGCTCCATACAGGCCTCATTGACCAACTCCCCCGCGCGGCGTGTGAGAGTCCACCTACAGCAAAAGCAACTGTATCAATCAAAGGATGGTCTCTATGACTAGAATAGCGACAGTGTAGTCTTGGAAGCTGAGCTGCTGGTCTGAGTATGAGTTGCATCACAAACACCAAGGACCTCAACAAGGTGGGAAGCTGCCCCTTTACGAGAGAGAATTTCCTGGCAATCAGTGCACCAGCTGCTGATGTTGAAAAAGAAGAGGGATACAACACGCCAGTGTGCACCTGCAGGCGCCCCAGCTGCCTCTCCAGCTTAGTGCCTGGGCCATATACAAAGCCATGGTGAGCCTGCACAGCCAGCCGAAGCATGGCTCCCACATCCTCAGCACGCAGCTCCTCCAGTGGCCCGTAGCACAGCAGCGCAGTGCAGCGGAGCAGGCACTGCTTAGCCCGCACTGGGCCGGCCTGGTCTGGTGGCGCCCCACTGGCGTTGGGCTCTAGCTCCTCAGCCCAGCGCTCTGCCATGCCAGCAAAGCTGCGGGCGACTGCTGCCAGCGGCCCATGCCAGGCTGACAGGTAGGCTGCGACTTCGCCTAGCAGCAGCACCGCAGCGTGCTCCCTGGGAGCCTGGTCTAGCTCAGCAGCCAAAGCGGTCAGCTCCTCGCACAGCGTGATCAGCATATCACCAGGCTCAGCCCAGTCGCTGCGCCAGAGCAGCGCTGGCGGTGAGGTGCGTCTCAAGGTGCCCAGGTGGTACAGCAGCTGCCGCACCAGAGTCTGGACAGCTGGCTGGCCCAGCGGCAGGCACCGCTTGTGAAGAGTCTCGCACAGCTGGCGGAACTGGATGAGCGGGTAGGCTCTCAGCGCGCCGAAGGCAAGGAAGCCGTGCTTCGAAAGCCAGTGAGGCTTCTGGTCCTGTTGCGCTATGGCAAGGTTGCCGCGCTTCGGGTCGGTGGCTGGGCCCGAGCCTGCAGGGTGTACGAGCAGGATAGTCAGCTCGAATAGTTGATGCTTGTATTGCTGGAAACAAGGGTCCGCTTTTCTGTCGGATTGGCCAACAACCGATGCACCACATGCATGAGAAAACCATGAAGTCTCAAATAACCAGAAAGAAATAATGTTGATATTTAGCAGCAAGCAAGGAATGAGAAGCTGGACAAGCAAACCTGCTCATTGTAAACTAGCATGTCCTCACCATACTGCAGCATGGCCCACTCTAGCATGCTGGCTTCTGGTGGTAAGGCCTCAGTGTAAGCCTCAACTATCAGGTTGTCAGCTATGTCAGCAAAGGGGTTGCGCCAGCCGGAGAAATGATCAGCGCTGTGCCCGGTGCCCTGCCAGCCCATGTGAGGTGCCAGGTGGTCTGGGTAATACACGCCATCCTCTGGCGAGGCGTAGCAATCCACATTGGCAAGGCTGACCTGTGTGGGGACCATAAAGTTTAACAAATCTGGTTCAGTGGTACTTTGCCAGCTTCCTAACCGGCACAGTTGGCCTCCACGCATGCTGCTGCCTACTCTCCTACTGTCAACGCCATTATTAAATGCTGGCTTGGGCTATTCTACTCAACTACTGGCACTTGGACTATCTGCAAGCGCTGAGGGACAATAGGGCATTGCAGTTATATGCACGCTCAACAAGTAGGAGTCACAACGCTCGCGATGCCGACCTGCAGGCATTGTACAGAAGTCACGATAGCCTGAACCCATGCTTACCTTCTTAGGCACGGAGTAGTAGGACAGCATCCAAACAGTGCCTTCGGTGCCTCGGCGCCCGGTTGACCCATGGTAAGGGCCTTCCTGGTGGCCATTGTAGTGTTGCACCAGGTATGTCTTGGGGTCCTCCATTGGGGTAGCTTCAGGTACCAGTAGTTCCTGGGCGAGGAAGGACATGCGAGCCAGGTGCCTGCAGCAGAAGGTAGGGGACACGTAATGAGAGACCTCATTCAGGGGCAATTGAGGTGCTGAAGAGTCCACAGCTTGCGTGATAAGGCCTTCATCAAGCCTATCTCAATGTATGTGCCTCGGTTCACCACCTACTCTTGTGCATCCCCATGTAACTTACCTGGGAACATGGCCACTACGCCCATAACTATTACTAGTGGGGTAGTACCAGACATTATGACCGTTTATTTGTGTACTGCACCATGTAGTACAACGGGTTGCTGGTGATAAAGCGCCTACCTGAGCATTGGTGGCATGTACAGGAAGAAGAGCCAGTGCTGTGCAATTGTCGCATCCCTTGGGAGGGGCTGAATGACGGGCATTGGCGACTTCAAAGCTGCCTCCAACGCTCCTTGCGTGGCTTTGACTGCACTTGAAGCGCCATTGAACTCCTGTTGGCATCTGCTAAGGGCGGTGGAATGGGTGAACTCTCTTGACCGTTTTGGGGCCGACAGGTAACTGTTGTGCGCTGCGTCATAGGCTGCTTGAGCCCTCCTCAGCTCTGCCTCCTCCACCTGCAGCTGGGCCCTGTATTTTGCCGCCAACCTCTGCTTTCTCTTCACCTCCTCCCAGTGCGCCTGCATGCGGGCCTTTGCGGCTGCTACCTCCTGCTTCCAAGTCTCCTGCAGGACGCCGCCTTGGGCTCCCCTGGCAAACTGCTCTGCTAGCCGGAACGTAGCTGCCCCGCCATCCTTCTGGGTGAAGACTGCACAGCCCTCAATGCGGTGCTGCCGAAGGTAGGCGGCCACGCCCAAAGCAGCATCCACAGCAGGGCGGTCAGTGAGAACAAGATGCCTCACTGCGCTCCAGTCCAGCGATACCCCGAACGGCTGCAGGTCAGGATGCTGCCGGCGGCAGGCTGCTTCTATGGCACAGTATGCCACCCAGGCCACCAGAGTCAGCCGGGAGCGAAGGTCAACTGCCATGCGGGAGTCGCTGGAGGGAGATTCCTGGAACTTGTGCAGCACTACAGGGGCCAGGCAGAGAAACAATTGTGACAGGGGCCAGGCAGAGAAACACTAGTGATTGCTCAAGTAAACTAGGACCCTCTGAAGCGCAGTGGCCGCATTGCGTACATGTCCAACTGAATATATACGATACTTGTCAGCCAAGCTTAGCTGTCAAAGTAAACCTGGTGGACAACAAAGGGGCAGAGCTCATAATGAGCAAGTAACACAGTTGGCAAAAGCATGCGAGCCTGCGCAAGAAGGCCTACCTGTGCGGTATGCATCCACCACGGCAGCCAGAGCTGCCACGTCTGGCTCATCCAGCGCTGCCTCAGATGCAAAACTGCCGCTTGCTGCCCGGGCAAATAGCTCTTGCTCCACAGAGCAGAGCGCATGCTGTGCTGCAATGTCATCGCTGCGCTGCAGCTCCTGTGTCTGGAGCAGCCGCAGCAGCGCAGCAAATGACATGTGGCCAGCCTGGAAAGCTCCTGTGGCCAGCGGCAGGGTGCCCAGGTTCCTCTCCTCTCGGCGAATGGCTTCATCTCTGCTGTTGCCCTCAATGCGCACGTTACCAGCGGATGGCACAGTCCCACGCGGGCAGCGCCAGCTGGCAGGCCCACATTGCGACTCTGGCCCCTCCAGTGCTGGCAGGGTGTAAGTGGCTCCTGTTTGCTGGGCACGCTGGGTGGCTGCCGAATCCACTGCCTTCCTGGCAGCTGAGCATGCTGCCTCGAAGTGACCAACCTCATAGCCGAGCTTGGCCAGGCCGGCTGCCAGGCTGGCAGTAGAGCCCAGCATCTGTATTGCTGCATTTAGGACTGTTGAGTCAGCAACCTCTGGTCTTAGTAGAGGTAGCTGCCGCTGCAGCAGCCACAGGTGCAGGTGGGCTTCTGCTGTCAAGTACAGTTCTGGTGCCGTGACTTGCTGGCAGCTAGCCACATGTTGCAGGGCCACCTGCACCAGTGAGCAGGGTTACATTAAGGTCAATTACTTCTCCAATGCTGGAAAGGACAGTAAGCCCAGCCTGCCTGGGCCCAGGGCTGCACATCAAAATAGAGCATGCGAAAATTTTACTAGCAGCTGTCATTGGTGGCAGGCGGTGCAGGCATAATTGACGTACTGTACCTGCCCTCCCTACAGTCCAGCTGCAGAGGTATACTTCTGCATAATGCTCCTCAGGTAGTGCCAAGCCATCGCCTAACTCGTCTGACGCCTCCTCACCTTGAAGACCTGGCAGACCAGAGGCCAGGCAGTGTCTCGAGCTTGGCCACCAGTGTGCAAGCCGACATCGGTGAAACCACCCTTGGGCAGCTGGTCAACTATCGAACCGCCTCCGCTGCGTGTTGCCGCCAGGGCTTGTAATACAATGGCCCGCAACCACGCTGGCGTTTTCTGGTGGCCTACATTGGCGCTGAAAACACTTCCTCAGCATAAAATGTGATCAGCCAAAGTGGCATTGCTTGGTCCAGTTTTGAAGGTAAGGCATAAGATTGCATTATATGCGTACCCATGCTGGAAAGTGTACCTCAGCCAGCACGCTGTGCAGTGCGGCAGAAAGGATGCTTGCCACAATAGCACTACCGGTATCAGTCTACTGACCCTGTTTGCCGCCCCTTGCAGAGCGCGCATCTCCTTGGCGGTCCTGAGCTGCTTGACTTAATGCGCTGTTTATATTACTTAGCAAGACAGCGTAATGCTCTTCGGCAACATCTCCACAGGGGACCACCGCACTCTCCGTGCAGGTTGCAGTGTGCTGCACATCTCCTTGACACGTGCTGCATGTGGCAGCAAGCAGGCAAGGGGGTTGGTCAGCTTCATGCTGGAAGCAACCAAACGCTGTCAGTAAAGCCAGTAGTCCAGCATGCACGAAGAACAAGGCTCAGCTGACCCGCACTAGTAGGCTTCTCAGGCCATCTAAATCTTTCCTTTGTCACACCGGCCATCTTGCTTAATGGCGACCTTGTCCCCAGCCCTTACCTGTGGACCGCAAACTCCCACTTGTCCAGGCCCACCAAGAGCAGCGTGACCTGCTCTGCTGCTGGGTGGTAGTGTTTCTCTGCGGGCGGGCGGAGGGCCAGCAGAGCACATCCATACTCCCCAAACCAGGTGACATCACTGTCAGCCAGAAAGGCCACAGCGCTGCTAAGTGCTGCCAAGTCGCCATTTGCCAAGCCTGGCCAGCAGGACGCTGCACCTCCCTGGTTCTGCATGCACAGGCGGTAGTCAGTGGGGAGGGCAAGCGAGCCAGACTGTGCACAGCACCTTACGACCTCACCAGGCTGGCAACAAAGCGTTCCCATATCCCTCTAAAACCAGTCACTGCTTCCCGGCTCTGCAACGAACTGCAGCCAGTATGGGTGAAGCCATATATGCTGGCCAGAAGCTCCTCCTTTTCGCAGTACTGCATGGTATTTGACTAGCTCGTCAAGTTAGTCCCTGACACCACATCTGTACTTTGACCAACCGTTTGACCACATAGAAACCCAGGCACCAAGTCTCTGGGATATCATCGAAGCTGGGTATCATCTTAGTTTTGTCTCCTGTACTGCCATAAACCCAGCCCAACACAGAGAACACACCTCGAACGCCCCGATGCAGAGCTTGCAAGATTGATGATACTACCACCGCTGTAACGCAAATTTTGGTAGCTTTCATGGTGTCCTTTCAGGCTTGCATTCATGAAGCCTGCTGAAAGGTCAGCTGAAAAGCAACCTAAGCGTCATGGGCAGGTGACTAATGGCCATGACTACAGCTGCTACCACTTGCACGCCCAGGGTGGTCCCAGAGGAATGTTGCACCCAAATATGTCGTGGACAAGCCTCAATTGGGCGTGCATGGCTTTGGTCTCAGGCAACAGGACTAGGGTTGTGGGTCACAAACTCTGTGATACTACTGGCAGCTGGGATGTTGACTGGTCTCCTAAAATTTTAGCAATCAGTCATGAAGGGTTGACTTGCCAAATTCCGGATAAAGCTAGGCATGGGGGTGTCCCGGCTGGTGCCGCATACCTTTGCCATCTAGAATGCGGCTGCCGCAATAAACAGATGGCTTTGAGAAATCTAGGCAGAAGTCAGACATTATAATCACAAGCAGGCCCGTCCCGAGTCAAAGCCTCTAGTCAAGCAGCTCCACATACTCATCCTCCAACTGACCCTCCGCTGCTTTGACAAAGAGCTCTGGCACACCAACACCATCCCCTGCAGGCATTGCATACACCTCACATTCCACCGCCGCTGTCTGCTTGCTTATGAACGCCGCTACCACTTCCAATGCCGCAGCTGGCACCCGACTTGGCAGGCAGCGAGCCCTCTGAGCTGGAGCAGTGGCCAAACTGGCTTGTTCAGGACCAGTGTGGCCATTAGCTATTGTGTCAGCCGCTGCTGCAGCTGCTGACACTTCACCGCCGTCGCTGGCATCATCAGCTGCTTCCAGACCATTTGGCACTGTCTGCTGCTCTTGTACCTGCTGCTGCTTTCCTTCCTGCTGCTCTTGCTGCTGCACTTGCGGTTGCTGCTCTTGCTTCTGCTGGGGCTTTTGCGACTTGCGAGCTGCCCTCCTCTTTCTTAACGGTGCGGCTGCTGCTGCTGCTGGCGTCGCCTCATCTGTTTCACCATCAACAGGGGTGCTGTGCCTGCTGCTGCGCCGGCTGCCGGGCTTTTGTTGGGACTGCAATGCAGCAGCCTCACTGGCAACTGCATCTGCACCTACGGCTGTGGCTACAGTCTCCTGGCCCTCCCCAGCAGACTCTGCCCCTTGCCCCGCTACACCCTTGCCGCCACCTTGTGTCCTCTCGGCAGTAGCTGCACCCAGCTGCGCAGCACACTCGGCTGCTGCTTGCCGGAAATAGTGGCAGCTCAGGCTGTACCACCTGCCACAGCGCTGCTCCAACCGCAAGTAGCGCACAAGCTGGGCCTTGAGCGGAGGCTGCAGGAGGCACTCCAGGCTGCATAGCGGCTGCAACGCCTTCAAGAGTGCCGAGCCAACAAAAGCCTGCACCCGACAGCACGAGCGATATCTCGGTAGCCAGGGCGGCGCAACAGGTGTGTGCTGCGTGCAGGACAGGTGCTAGCACCAGCCACCCATATGACCATTTCCTATATACAGCCCTTCACATTAAAGCAATACCACAGCAAGCCCCGTACGCATGGGAAACAGGCACTCATGGTCAGGGGGCGCATCAGACACACAAAACAAACGTGCATTCTAATACGTAGACAAGAAGCAGTACCAAAATGCGAGCAATACAATGAGCTCCACAGCTTTATATGCATTAGCCCTTATACGAATCTCAGCAGTCCCCAAGCGACAACCCTGCATCCACCATTGTACAAGGTAGCAGTGTCACTCAGCACTAGGAAAGCCCAAGCCTGTAAGCCCCACCTGCAGGATCTCATCCGGGTCTCGCTCCTCTAGGGGCGCCTCCAGCGCTTTCCGTTCCTCTGCCTCAACCAGGGACACCTGCATCGCCTCCGCCAGCTGGTCACGCTCATCTGCAGCAAGCGTTGCACCCATCAAAAAAATTCGTACATAAATAACGATATCGGAGTTCTGCAGCAGGTGCCTACGGTGGAATGCAAGGAGTCAGAAGGTGAGTTGCACCTTGCGGAGGTGACCTGATGCTATACTTAATCAAGCTACCTGATGAGACTCTGACCTATACATGTGCAGACCAAAAGACCACACAACTTCTGCAGTCTTTCCCAGTAGCGGCCAAGCGTGAGCCACACATGCCCAAAATGCCTGTCCAGAGGATACACAGACCGTGCAGCCTCAGCTCTAGACATTTTGAAAAGACCAGCGTACCCTCAAATTCATTGTTGCAGGCCAACCACACTTGAGCTTCATCTGCCCAGCCCGCAGCATCAAAGTCAAGGCACTGCTCTTCCGTCTCATGTAAGGCCTTCTCAGCCCTGTAACAGCACCGCACTGGAGCCGAAGGTGAGGACAGCTGCTCGTGTAGCCAGGGTCGTACCCATGCTCCATACATGCAAGCCTTCATATCCGCATGCTTTAAGCCATTCCACCAGTACACAACAAGCATGACGTCGAAGCAACTACCGTGCAGATCGGCACCCTCACCTGTCCAGTGGCACGCCTGTCCGCTTCAGCAGCTCAAGTGCCGCCGCCCTGCGGTCCACAGCTGGAGGCTCGCCTGCTGCGCCTACATCCTCTTCTGAGCTGCCATCCTCAGCTTCATCCTCAGCTGGCCCGCTGCTGGGCGCACCCGCTGGCCCTGGCACCCCCTCCCCAGGCCGCTCTTTCCGCTTTCTGGTGCTGTAGCCTGAAGAGGCCTGCAGGCTATGATTCTGAGGCTGGGCTACAAACTGCTGAGGCAAGGGCGCTTGGCCACGAGGGTGAGCAGCTGCCAAGGGTACTGCCTGTGGCATCATAGCAGGCATGGTGCCTGGTAAAACGGCCAAGCCCTGCGGCAGGGCCAGCCCCTGAGCAGCCATGATCTGGGAAAGCGCTGCGGCTGCTTGAGGGTTGTAGGCTTGGGGGTTGCTGGCTAATGCCTGAAACATGGCCAAGTACCGAGGGTCCATCATGGGGGGCTGCCCTGGTGGGTTGCTCATATTGAACCTATTTAGCGCACTTGGTGCCGCTTGGTCGGTAAGCATCGACAGAATAAGGGGCCGGCCCTTTACTCTCAAGTGAAGAGCGCCAGAACCCAGCAGGCCCAGCAACACATTCTACGGCCTTGCACGGCCTTGTTAGCGGACTCCTCCCCTGCTCCATTTCACTTATTGAATCTCGCAAGCCGCTTGAACAGGGCCTGCACAATATGGGGCTTGGTACGCTGGGCTAAATCTCATCACCATCCTACGCAAGAGTGCAGGGGGCTGCCTGCTCTGTAGGGGGACTCAAACTACAGATAGTTGCGCCCATTGGTGAGCTGGTAGATAAGCAAGAACTGACCCAAGGCGCCATGGCTACTAAGACTTGTGCTGGGCTGCAGGAGGGGACACTGGCCAGCAAAGGAACACCCTGTCAGCCATGGAGAGTGAGCCGCTCACCACAGCACACAAGCAGGGCTCAGCCTTGGTCGGGAAAGAGCCTTCATCGAAGATTTTGGGGCATCCAAATCCCAATGCGCTGGGCAGTGTGCGAGCTGACAGCAGGGTGGCACCCGCTGACAAGCATTCGGTTGCGGGCGACTTTGCGGAGGGACTTTTAAATGCTGGATTAGAGTCTCATCACAGTGCCGTGGGGACCGCCGAGTTCCATAGTTCTACAGGGACTAACGCTGCTACTGAGCCTGCTGCTGGCGTGAGCGGCCAGCAAGCTGCTGCTGCTGCTCTCCATGGCAGCGGAGAGGGAACTCAGCAAACAAAGGCAGCTGCTGCTCCTGCATCTGGCAGCGGCAAGGGAGAGCAGCAGGTAGAGGTCGCTGCTGCGGCTGCACCTAACCACAGCAAGGGAGGGCAGCAGACGGAGCCATCAGTTGCTGAACTTGGAGGTAGCAAGGCAGCAAAGCAGGGCGAGGTTGTTGGCACTGTTGCTGCTGAGCCTGGTGTTGGCAAGGAAGAGCGGCATGGAGAAGTTGATGGCGCTGTTATTGAACCAGGTGGTGCCGCTGAAGCTGGCGGCAGCAAGGGAGAGCAGCACAGAGAGCTTGCGAGTGCTGTTGAAGTCGGCGGGGCCAAAGCTGAGCCAGTGGCTGTACCTAGTGCTGCCGGGCCCGCTGCACCTGGCAGTGGTGAGGGAGAACAGCATGCAGAGAGTAGTGCTGGGGCGTCTAACCCTGGTGAGGGAGAGCAGCAGGTGGCCGGTGCTGCTGCCGCTGAACCGAGCAGTAGCAACGAAGGGCAGCAGGCAGAGCCCCTTGCTGTTTCTGGAAGCAGCAAGGGGGATCAGCAGGGAGAGGTTGGTGGCAGTCATGCTGCTGAGCCTGACGTTGGCTTGGAAGGGCAGCAGGGAACGCTTTCTACCGCAGCTACTGCACCAGGTGGTGCTGCTGAAGCTGGCGCCAAGGGAGAGCAGCACGGAGAGGTTGGGAGTGCTGTTACGGATGACCTTGGCGGGGCGGAAGCTGAGCCACGGGCCGGGTCTAGTGCTGCCGGGGCAGTGGCACCTGGCAGTGGTAAGGGAGAGCAAACTGCAGAGGGTAGTGCTGGGCAGCCCAGCTCTGGTGAGGGAGAGGGGCAGGTAGCGGTGGCTGCCAACGCTGCTGCACCTGGCAATGGCAACGGAGAGCAGGAGACAGATGCTGCTGCTCCTGTTGCGGCTGACTCTAGCAGCATCGAGGGAGTGCAGCAGACAGAGCCATCAGCTGCTGCCAAATTCGGGTCTGAACATCAGACAAGTGCTGGGACTGCGGCCTCGGGCGAACCTGGCAATGGCAAGTCCAAGCAACAAACTGAGGCAGCAGCTGCTGTTGAAGCTGGCGGGGTGAAGGGTGGAGAGCAGCCAGGGGATGCTGCCATCAAGCCTACCCAATGCAGCAATGAGCTGGTGGCGGGCATTCCTGCTGCTGCTGCCGTTGCTGTACCTGGCCATGGCACAGGAGAGGAGCCGGCAGAAGTTGCCGCCGCGGAACCACCCAGCAGCACAGAAGGGCAGCAGGCAGGGGAGGGTGATGCTGTGGCTGAGCCTGGCAACAGCATTGACAAGGGTATGGCAGAGGTTCCTGCAACTGCCGCAACTGGCACTGACAAGGGAGAGCAGCAGGCAGGGACTGCTGCTGCTGCTACCCCCGAAGGTGGCCTGGGGGAGCAGCAGGCAGCGCTTGGTGCTTCCGCACCTGCCGGGGGTGTGGGGGAGCAGCAGTCGGACGATGATGCTGTAGCACCTGGCGGCATTATGGGAGGTGAGCCGGCCAGGAGTGCTGCTGGTACACCTGGCCTTGGCAAGGGAGATGAGCAGGCAGAGGGCTCTGCTGCCGCAAACAGCAGTGGCAAGGGAGACGAGCTGGCAAAGGCAAAGGATGCTGCTGCAACAACCGACAGCGGCAAGGGAGAGGAGGAGAGGGAGGGGGATTGCGAGGCAGCTGAGGACGGTAGAGCCACCCACTTAGCGGACGAGAAACACGCATGGGATAGTGTGGAGCTGGCAGAGGAAGGAGCGGAGGGGGTCAGTGAGGATGGAGATGGAAGCTACATCAGAGACGAAGGGGTCCTTGAGGAGCAGGACAGCGAGCAGCACCTTGGTAGCGGCGAAGAGTATGGTGGGGCAGACTCAACCCAGCTGCAGCAGCATGAGCACCAGGAAGAGGAGACGCAGGCGGAGGACGAGCTGCCAGACTTCCCACCACAGCCCAGGGAAGCCCTTCAGCCATTGGCAAGCCCAGATGAGGCGTTGCTGGTGAGTGACAGATATTATATTGCTGAGAAGGTGGGGCGCCGACTCATGCAATATGCATGCTACAGTTGGATTGCTGGTTGCCTGCAGGGCTGGGCTATGTGGGTGTACTGAGATGGAGGCTGGGCTCGCCTCTGCCTGTGTTCCCACCTGACATGGTTGCCACAGCCACCCTGAGCTTCACCATTGTCAAATCAATGTGGCTGCAGAGTGCTCTGGAGGATGTTGACTCCTGTGGAGGTCGCGAGCCGTTAACTGTTGTCCGAGCCCTGACCATCCTGCGCAGGCTGGCCATCCACCACACTGAGGTCATCCTGCCATACATGTAAGCCTGCTGGGACCTGCCTGCAGCACTTTGCTCTTTGGAACTTGACTAGTGGGCCACTTATGAAGTGCAGCTGCTTTGAACTGCTTAGCACAAAGTACAAGCACAAGCATATGGCAATCCCTCCGTTCATGGCAGCAATCGGGGCACCTTGGTGTCGAACTGCACGGTACATCAATGCCCTCAGAGAACTTATGAATTCAGCAATGCCGTGTGGCGTGCTTGACACTGTAAGACTTGAGGTCTGGGGACAGGTGCTTTTGGAGGTACTTCTGTGCAGGGCTGCACTGGCGAAGCTGCTGGCAGGCTATGTTCGGCATGAGGGGGTTGAAGAGGTATCCATCACGGCATCCATGGTGGTCATCGACCTGCTGATCAGCTTGGGAGACACCATGTGCCGCTACATGAGCCGCAGCGCCAGCGGCAGCGAGGGTAGCCCCGTCAGCCCCCGCCCCAATGCCAGCGAGGGTCGGGACAGCCTGCTCCTGGCGCTGTTGCACAGGGCAAACAGCGTGCCCCGGCCGCCCACTGCCAAGCCGGGAAACCGGCCCGCCACGGCTGGCTCACGACGGCTGCAGGAGGAGTGGCAGACGACTCCAGCAGGCATGGCGGACCTGGCACTCAGGTGTGCTGCAGTGGGGTTGGGTCCACTGGGGTGAAGGGAGCAGGGCCTTTGGTTCCCTTGCGGGGTGGGGGGCTTGTGCAGCAGTGCTGTATGAGGGGAGTTGTGGCCCAAGTTCTGCATTGAGAATGTCGATAGGGAGGACTATGCCATGCTGGGGCGAAACCCCCCTCTAGCGGGATGAGGTGGAGCAGACGCCTGCGTGCATTTGGGGGACCCAGCCAGGCTGCATATGTCTCAGGGACTGACTTCACTAGCAGCGGATGGCTTGGTGCAGGGTGATGGTGGACTACTGCAGCCAGCAGCGGGTCATCAGTGCCATGCAGTGCTACACACACTTCAGGCAGCCATCCTCAATTCGCTTGGCGGCATCTGCCCTGCTGGTCATGGCCACGTACCGCCGGCAGTGAGAGCCGGGAGGCTACCATTAAACCAGAGGGGTGCCCTAGGCAATAGTTCAAAACTGTACAAGGCTTGATGAATTGCCGCAGCAGTGTGGAGTATGCAGTGTGCTGTTCAGCCTTTTGAGCCTGTCGGGGCGCACGCTTGCTCCTTCCCCGACAATCTTGTGAAGGGTTGAGCGGCTACATAGTATATATGCATCCTTTGGGCGCCATATTCAAGCAAGGATATGGATGCAGTGCAACCGAAAGATGTAGGCTTGACCTGAGCAAGAGTCCCAGGCCACACTGAAGGCGCCAAGCCCACGACGTTTGAGTTTAGCGGCAGCAACCATGCGTCAGCCCAAGGAGCCGCCACGTAGTAAGCGCTCGCGCGCCATCTCTTGCATCGGCACCCATGCATGCTGCGCTAGCAATATATGTTGGCTGTCTCCCTCGGCCAACATAATTTCACACTTCTGGTTATAACATACATAGACGCCGACGAAGGGTTGCATCAGTCCAGCACCATGAAGAAGTCGACCAGCTATGACAGCTTTCACAAGGCTTTGCGTCACGTCAGCGCTTCCGGGAGCGAGCCTGAGGTGCAGCAGCGCAGCAGGGGCCAGGTGACGCACCACTCCACCAAGGTAGCCGCGGCCCCAGCCATGCCAGCAGGTGGGTGGGATGACGGGATGCGGGCTGCATGACAGGCAGCAGAGTGACAGACCAGGATCGGGCGGGGCATGCCAACCACCCTCCAACCTGGTGTTGGTGGGGCATCATTTCCAGCCTGTGGGCACTGCGTGTGAGGCACGCTGCTCACTCTCCTGCGGCTACCCCAGATCTGCCGCCCTGCCATCCTTCGTACTCAATTTAGTAGCCATGGCACCTGCTGAAATGCACTGGAAATATTGCTAGAACCGGCTGCTACCGTGCAATGAGATAGGACGTGCGTGTCCCTTTGTGACTTCCCCTTTTGCTTGTGGTGCAGGAAAGAAGCCGGCCACCCTTGGTTTCAAGCGCCTTTTGTGTATGGACGTTGATGGGACTGCTATGGCGGAGTAGGCTGCGCAGCAGATCTACTACCCGACTGAAAGGCGACACGAGTTTGCAGCTGGTCGGGCCTGGTGGTATGGGAGCTATGTGGGTGCGGAGCAGAGGGTTGTGGGGTGGGTGAGGTGTATTCCATTGTGTGTATCTTGAGACATGTAGTCATGCCGACTGGACGGCAGTCAGGCGGCTCTTGTTTGCTTACTTGGTTTTATTATCGTTCTGCAACCTGAAAATCATATATATCTGTCATTATGTCCTTCGTGTAGAAGTATCTCATGATATGTTTACCAATGCATGGCTGAAGTCGCACGTCCGCCATAGTCAGTGGCGCACGCTCATCTGTGTTCATGCAGATATAGCTTAGCTAAAGTCTCAGCTGTCCGTAAGCTTGCATGGTGCTTTGAATTCTTATGACAATGTTCTGTGCCTACATAAATTGCACCTTCCCTGCATAGGTTTATCGATGACATTGTTTTTGTATTTGCATTTTCGATACTGTACTTTGTTGTGTCTGTGTACAAGTGGCAGTGACAACGATAAGTCACATCATTGGAGTTTCCTTCGAGCCTAGTTGAGCAGTGGTTGGTAAGACAGCTGGAGCTTGCAGATGTGTAACATTGTTGTTGGTGGCACGACTAACATTTGCTTTGCGATCCTGGCACTCTCCCTAGTAGCTTAACAATCATTGATGCACTCTGTCGCCAACCGTAGTTGATTGCGCCTCCCCTTTTTAGAAGTGAATCTTGGCAGCTGAGATTGGTCACACGGCTTATAAATTATCACTTTTGGCCTGCGTACATCTCATACCAATGCAATGCCATCCTCGTACCAAAATTGCCCGCCGTCAAAAATTGCCAGCCAACCGTAGCTGGCGCCCGCGCCTTGGTATCCCTTTCATCAGCACCAGCCTGGGCATTCATGATGGCCGCTTTCCACAGAAATTCCTAGTTTACAAGCGATACTCCTGGGACCAAGAGATACTGGTGCACTGGGTGTCCAGCAAGGCATGACGACACAGATTGCCCATCAGCGGCCAGGTCCGTTCCAGCGGCTCGCTGCGGCCCTCAAAGAAAGTCTTCACGGATGCGCTTCTCCACGTTTAGGGCAACAACAGAAGAATTGCGAGGAGGTGGTGAAAGTAAGTACCCTAAGCGCGGCCCAAGCAAGATCCCCTGTATTGATGGGTCCTCAGTCAGGTTCAACTCAGGTTCAGCCAGTGACGTTTGCAGGCAAACAAGGCGTCCACTGCAGCACAAACTCCGACATTTGAGCTGGCAGTTGTCGCCGGACCAGCACCACAGCAGGAAGCCCCCAACGCCCAGCAGGCTGTCGAGGAGCCTGAGCAAAGCCCGCAGCAAGCCGAAGGCACACAGGACGCAGTTGAGGAAGACGCTGTGACAGTGGGACCGCGAGTGTTTTCCGAGGTTGGCCAGGTGTGTAGCTAATGTGTGCACGACGTATGTCTGACTGGGTGCCTGCACCCCCGCCTGCATTCACAGCCTGCCTAAAGGCTGGGCCGCGACACTTACCTCCTGGTAGCTGCTGCCTGTAGTGTGCACCTGTGCCTTCTCCTCGCCAGCAGTCCTCCGAGTGGCTGTTCAGCAACCACCGGGCAGGCGACCGCACCCCCAGCCGCTCAGAGAGGCTACCCCCTGTTGATGCCCCAGCTGACAAGCTTCAGGTGAGGGTGGTGGAAACCTCTTCTAATGTGGGACTCTTTCAATCATCAATCATACTTTTGCACTCAAAGCTTCGTTTTCGGCCACTGGGGGATCATCTCTGTCGACAAGCTAGTCTGTTACAAATTGCACTACTGTGGCTTACATGGACATTGCTAAGACCCTTCCTGCAGGCTGCACTGGCTCTCTTGGCCAGCCCCAATACCAGTGAGCCGCAGATGGCCCTCACCACTTTGCGGCAGTTGGTGCTGCACCACCGTGCCATCGTGCGGCCACGGCTGTGAGTACACATTGTCTCCCACTCGAGCTTTCTAGCTGCCTCTCTCTAACCGAAGCATTTGGCTAATAAGATCCACTGCAAACACCATGGGCTATCTCTGTGGTTCTGTGGTGTCTGGTCCTACCAGTGCATATGGCAAGCCAAGCGCTCTGCTTTTGCTGGCGCAGGATGGATGTGATGCCTGTGGTGCTGCAGCAGATTTGCTCGCAGCTGCCTGGCCTGTCCCACCTTGCCATCGTGCTTTTGACAGAGTTGCTGGAAAGCTTTGGAGACACCCTCGCACCTTACTGCCAGGTATGTCCAGAGCCAAAGCGGCGCCGCTGCAATTGCCAATTTGGATTGTCTCCTGGCTGATAGGTGACATGGCCCTTCCAAGAGGAGTACCACCAGTTAAGCCAGGACACCAAGCTCCCTGCTCACACTTCCCGCCGTTGGATTGCACTGAATCTATCTTGATTAAGTTTGCCCATGTGCCTCAGGGTCACGTTGGATCTTTGTGATACCACTGCTTGCAGGGAGGGGACGAACCGGAGAAGTCCGTGGTGTTGCAGCTGCTGTTCAAGGCGCAGGCGGGGTCTGAAGTCAAGCGCTTTGTTGTGCAGGGCGCCTGCCTGGCGTTGAGGTGAGGAGGTCACCGCGCTGCAGCTAAACTAGGGGCAGCCAAGCTGTGGACTCCTGCTGCTGACACTGATGGGTGTATCCGACAGCACATGGCTCGCCAAACAGCGTGGCTGGCAGTAGTCACAGTCATGTTCTGTGCCCAGCTCTGGCGGCAGAGCCAAAATTCTCACCGAAATGCCCTGTGATATCATGCATCGGACCTTACAGGCCGTTGTCCCCGCCTGCCTGCCTGCAGGACGCTGGTGGCCAGGCTGTCAGCCGAGCCTGCCGTCGAGCTGCTGCAGCCCTACACCCTCCACAAGCAGCCCCGCATCCGGGCCCTGGCAGCAGACCTGCTGGCGGCCGTGGAGGAGAAGAAGGAGGGCGGCAGGCAGGCCGCCCAGCAGGAGGGGTCTGCCGCCACTGGCAGCTCCCCGGCTCGTGGCTTCAGGGAGGTGGCCAGCAAGGGCGAGTCGTTCACCTTGTGATGGATGGCAGCCAGCTGAGGGGGAGGGGAAAATTGAGCAACAAGAGTTGAGCAGGATTGCAACGGCCCACCTGCTGCTGAGACGGACATGTTTGGGGGTTCACACTTGCAGCGGTGGCATGAAAGAGATATGTTATTCAGAGGGGTACGCACACTTTTCTTGCAGATTTTTTGCCAATAGGTTTGCAGAAGGCTTTTGCTCCTCAACTTTTACAATAGCGTTAAAAAAGTGAGCAGGCAAGCATGTTAGAACGCAACCAGAACGGGGCAGATGCTGCTTGGCACTGGATGGAAGAGCACACCACCACCAAGCCAGAGTGTGACCCAACCAACAAGGCCCATCAAGCTCACTGGCCCTGTTGTAGCAGTCAAGGCACTCATACACATGACCAAGGCGCATCGAATACTTCGCACGAACTGCGAATGATTGGCAAATCAGCCAATTCCAAATGATGTAGCAAAATGTCAATTCACGAGCATATCCCTATACGATCCCAAGATGCATGTCCTGACCGAAATGGGGTCCAAAACTACTCATTCATCATGAAGAGCGCAACTGAAGCTACAGGAACCCACCACCCGTGGTAAGCCATGGGAACACCGGCCATCCGGGCAGACTAGGTAAGTCAGTCTCACGGGCCACTGTCCGCCAGCATAACCAGCAACACAGCCGAGGGTGCTCACCACGAGACTACACTTTTATGGCACCGACCCCACTGGGAGACAGGAAGCACGCTAGGAGAAGCCCACGCATTCAAAGGCACGCCTTGCCTTGACAGGACATTCCCTGCCAACCCCAGATAAGCACTTATGAAGCCAGAGACTAACCCCTGGCAAACAAGCCTCGCAACCAGTTTGGAGGGCGTACGGGCTGCTGCAGAGCATAGTCTGCTGCTTCGGTCACAGGTTGTCCGGCTGTACCGTCAGCCCACATTGCCCGCCTGTGGAGCATGCCCCCAGTCTCGCTCCCAGATCCGCGCCCCATGCCGCTGCTGCGCCTGCTGTTGCCCTCAATTCCAAGCCCTCTCCAGCTGCCATTCGCCTGCCGCCCTCCACCCCCTAACCCACCACTGCTGCTACTGCCCCAGTCCTTGTCGGGCAAAGACCCACACGAGCCCAGCCGGCGAGGCCGCCGCTGCGGGCTGCAGGTTGCAGTGAGCGGCACACACGCCGCCAGTGTCTCCGCTCCCCAGCTGACCGCGCGCAGCATAGTGCTGCCGGCCCCCGCCACGGCCTTTGATGATTCACTGCCCAGGGCTGCTGCCTCTGACGCAGATGGCGCTTGCTGTGGTGCAGCCTCTGACCACATAGGGCTACAACCTGCTGGGGCGGCATGTGCTGCAGCAGGCTGCTCTGGAGTACAGAGCGCTTCAGGCGGGCTGCAGGAGCGGGGAAGGGCATCCCAGGGTATCCAAGGGTGCAGCGGGAGGGCAAAGAGCACGGCATCGTAGATCTGCTGGTGAGGGTTGGGCTGCCGCCCGGTCCTGCAGCACATGGTCGCCAGTGGGTGGGAGTTGAGGTTCACAACCGCAGCAGAGTATGGGACAAGGTATTCCACGCATACCGACAACTGCAGCAGCTAGTTGGTTGCTTACGCTTCAGAAGAGTGTGCGCGTCCAGCGTCAAAAGCTGCCAACAGGAAAACTCATAGCTGGCTTGGTCCCAAATACATGCCCCCTTGCCTTAATCCTTTCCTCCGCGTCCTAGACTTTTTTGTCAGACCCAGCGCTCACCTGATGACATAGAAGTCTGGCAGGTGGGCCACATGGCAGAACCCCAGCCGTGAGTACAGCGCCATGGCGGGCGTGTTGTAGGTGATGACGTGCAGGTACACCGCCCTGCAGCCCAAGGCCGCCGCATAACTCACAGCAGAGTCCACCAAGCGAGAGGCAATGCCAACGCCGCGGAAACCCTGCACAGATGGCGGGCAGTGCACGATCAGACAAGACAGGGTCAGGGAGTCAGTACGAATCGCGCACACTGCTTGGTACCCCTCCAGTGCAATATCATGTGCTCCTAGGGCTGGAGCGGTGTGTGAGGCGGGAGCCATCGGCTGGCACGGAGGAGGGCAGCGCAACGGGGCACACCCGCTGGCTGAATACCATGTACGAATGTTCCGCCCGCAGCGTGCCACGCCAGTGTGGACTGTAGTACACACAGAGGGGCCCTGTTTGCCCCCCCGTCCCACACATTTCCCGAATCCTGCCCGCCCTTTGACGAGAGGCGACTGCAACGGGGTTCCCAGGCCCACGGCGCACCCTACGCACTCACCTCGGCGACTCCCAGCGTCAAGATGTACAGCACAGAGTCCTGGTCCCAGTGGGGGTCCCCAAACCCCATCAGGCTCCTGTCTCTCGGCTCCACGTGCTGCAGCTGGAAAGGTTTGACAGTAATGAAGCCCACCAGCTCCTCTACTACACTCGCTGCTAGTCTCTGGCCCTGTCCAGCCTGCAGCAGCTTCACTGTTGGAAGGTGGGATGACTGGTCCCATAAAGATATGCCGTTGCTGCTGCGGCTGCCAGGGCCACCACTGGACGCGAAGCTGCTGCTGCTATTGGTGGTGCTGCTGCTGCCGCGACAGGTAGGGTGTAATGGAGCACCTCTGAAGCTACGGAGGGTGGGCAACGCTTGCAAGGGCGCCACAACTGCCAGGGAAGCAATCTGGTCCAGACCAGCCACCGCTCGCTGGAAGAACTGGTCGTCGTAGTCTATTGGGAAGAGCTGCTGGTGCAGCAGCTTCAGCGCTGCAAAGTCGTCGGGCTGGAGGGGCCTGCAGGCACACAAGGAATTTACCCTCCCCCCAATTGACTCAACAGGAAGGCTAAGTGCCTCAAAGAAAAGCCGCCAGTATTCCTTGGTATGCCCAGCAGCAAGGCAGGTCAGCTTCCGGCCTGCGCCTTTCTCACCTGAACTGCAGGGTTGGGAAGGCCCGTGGCGGCAAGGTTACAGCCATGGGTGGGCAGCATGAGTCCTCGCTTACAGGAGGGGTTACAAGAGCCTCTGCCGAGCCGTAGTCTGTCGTCATGGACCAGGTTGTCAGTGACCAGAGGTACGGCTAGGCGGCTGACCAGCTTGTTAACTTCCGAGGTGCAGGAGATAATCGGGCAAAAGGTGTGTCTTCCTCAAGAGGGTCGTGCCTCAGGACCTATCTTGGCGCAAAGGGCACAGGATCACATCACTCTGCACTTTATCATAGCAGCAGCTCCCACGAGCTCGAACACATGAGCTGGAAGTGTAGGAAAGGTACAACCTCATGCTGGTAAGGGGGGACGACGGCCAGGGCGCAACATGTTTTCCTTCCCGCGTGGAACCTTGGAAGGGGGGAAAAGAAGTTGGCCCTATAGACCGCCCAAGCTAACAGAGCTACAGGTGTAACCTTGAACTTATTACCACTCTGGTCCCTCCGCCCTTGCATTCGACCGTACAGTTCCTTGTGCGAAGGTGTCAGCCTGATGGTGTCGAGTACATTTCACGTAAGTGAAAAGTGACGCACACCGGGGAGATGCAGTGCAAAGGGCCACACAGTCTGGAGCAAGTTGTCGATGGTGGCAGGTGGCATGGCAGGTGGTGCAGAGGGAAGAGGTAGGGGCAACTAACAGCGGCGAGATGCAGTTATGCTCTGGCTCTTGCTTGTACAGTCAGATGGCGAAAAGTGACGGTACTCCGCCCTGGTCAGGCGGCCTCTGCTTAAAAATTGTTGAGCCCCAGCATTGTATTGACCTCGCAGCTCAAACCTTACCAGGCCACAAGCTGACAGGCATCACCGTAAGCTACCACTTATTCCATACCAGAAGCTACTATGACCGTTCCCAGACACCAAAAGCACCGGCGACCGTACCCACATCAAGCTAGCACACCCATGCAACACTGCAGGCGTCACAACTTTGAAGGTCTTCCATCTCCCACCAAAAAGTCCAAAGGGTCCCCTGGGCGTCACCCAAGGTTCATGCGTCGTCCAGGACAGCAACACCTGCAGCCACAGCACCAGTTTCAAGCGGGTCAAGGAAGCAGCGGAAGCTGCAACATGTGACTCGGACAACACATCAAACAACCCAGACTGCCGCTCACACTCTCATATGTTCGGCACGCCTCAGGTAAGTGCCATTCACAACAAATGTGGGATCAGAATGGGGGTGGCACTGGGCACAAGCACCGTGGCAGCCAAAAAGCCAAATGTCAACTCCAGTACGCCATCCAAAATGTGCATACACCCTGCGCGGTCGCGCGGCCCTAGCTAGTATTTCAAGGAGTTTTCTAGCACTTCCACAGCACTTAGCAACGATGTAGTGGTCCCTACACCCTTCACAGCCAAACACCCCTGCCATACAACATCGCCGGCGCACAGCATTCTCGCCCATACAATCGCAAAAAATGGCCGATTGCCCGCCCTGCAACATTGTGCCGTGCAGCAGCTCTAACGCAGCTCTAATGGAGAACCCCCACCATGCAGTGTGATTGGACGCATTCAAGCCTGTGTCACCACGACTACGTCAATAGCATAGGTAGACGACCTGGTGACTCACCCAAAGCTATGCCACCACGAGTACGTAAATAGCTTAGGTAGATGACCTGGTGACTCACCCGGCAGCACCTTGCCCTCCAGCAGCTCCAGCGAGGCCCCGCCGCCTGTGGAGATGTGGCTCATCTTGTCCGTCAGCCCCGCCTTCTCCACGGCAAGCACGCTGTCGCCGCCGCCGATGATGGTGGTCCCACCTGCAGCAGCAGGGGGAGCGGCCCACAGGGCAGTGTCGATTGCATCCCAGAGGCGAAAAACCATAGTGGACAATGCCAGGGGGTTGCAGTGGGAGACCAGCACGTGCTGCGCGTCCCATGACAACACATCTCACGCCGAAGCGGTGGTGCACTGCTTAGCAAGCGCACTAGGTCCCAAGTCCTCACATGCGCTGCACCACTTGGCTCGGCTCTGCAGCGCTGCCGGTCTTGCTTGTCATGAAAGTGCTTGGATCTGCCTCTCAACCGGAAATCTGTGGAACAGCACCTTTCCAGCACCCAGCAACACACACCAGCACCTTTGAGGTCTCACCCAACCCAGTGCCCTGCACACCAACACCCACCATTAGCGGTGATCTCCGCCAGCACGTTGGCCACCGCGTTGGTGCCGGCCGCAAACTTGGGGAACTCGAACACGCCCATGGGCCCGTTCCACAGCACCGTCTTGCAGTCGCCCAGCACCTTCTTGAAGTGCTCCACGCTGTCGGGCCCGATGTCCAAACCCTGCGACCAGGGGACCGAGGGCAGTAAAAACGTACGAGTATGGGCCATACCTTCCCCTGACAGCTGGCGAAACCCGAGCTGCACGAGCAGGATGCAGGACTAGCCTGCTGGCCATCTATAAAACCAGGGTGTCAGGCAGTGACACGGGCATTTCATTTCACGGCTAGCCGACCTGCATGCCTACCACCCTGCCTTCATGCTTCACATGCAGCTTTGCTCAAGACAATGAGCATTGTGGCCCGCCGCTCAGCACCAGCCCCACACGGAGCTGGGGTTCTCAGTCACTCAGGTCTGTTGTTAGGGAGAGCCTCAGGCGACTGGCCAGGCACTCACCATCCAGCCCTCTGGGATGTCATCCACCTTGACCACCTTGGAGTTGGCGTCTTTATCAAACTTGTCGGCAATCACCACGTCGGTGGGCAGCACAAACTCCACATTCTTGGCCTGCATTGCAGCGGAGTGCGCGGTGGTCAGCCACCACGCCTGTTGCTAAGCCGCTCAGGCTGCAATGACCCACCACAGCAGGAGCGGTGCAGGAAGCCCGGCAGTCAGGCGAGTACACCAAGGCACTGGCATAGATATCCAAGGGTCGGTGACACACGCCACCAGCAACCACAGCCTGACTGCCATGTCCACCCGCTGTGCCTTCTCTGGACTAGAAGACATTGAGCCCAAAGGCAGACTGTTCACCTCTGACCACCGTCAGTTGCTTCTAAACCATACCCAGGCTGGTTTGCAGGCTTGGGACTAGCAATGCCAACTACAATTGCATCCAACCCACCTTGGCAATTGACTATCCAGACAACCCACTCCACATCTCCCCACCCCAACCCCCACCACACTCAGAACCCCACCCCCACCCACATAGCCAATAACGGACTCCATTACATCCTCAGTAGCCGGGCGGCCACCCCCAACCAATGACAACTATTAACGACTAACCTTGGCCTTGGCCATCAGATCCTTGGCCAGGTCCAGCTTGTCTTCCTCCACAAGCGAGGAGCCCACAGCCTTGCCCTGGGCCTTGTAGAAGGTGAAGATCATGCCGCCACTGCACAGCAGGCACAGCAGGACCATAGTCCTCTAACAGAACCACAACAGTGCCCAGGACAAGGCGTGATGCACGCTCGCTCTGCCACACGCCACGGCAGGCCTCGTATGCCTATAAGCCTACTCTACACAGGCTTTTGGGTATTGCCGTGGCATGCCGGCCCGGCAAATAGCAAAGACCGCGCCGCACGCCGTTACTCAGTGAGGTCTGGCATAGGTCCCACTATGAGTTATGTCCAGAGGTGCATGCTAGCCCGGGTCAGGGGCAGTGCCCTCCTGCCGCCGCTCACCCCAGTATGAGCTTGTCGACCTTCTCCAGCAGAGACTCGATGACCGTGATCTTGGTGGACACCTTGGACCCACCCACGATGGCGGCAAAGGGACGCTTGGGGCTCTTCACAGCCCCGTCTGCACAGGGACGCCATCCCCAAAAGGAGGGGCCACTGAGAGGAAGGGTAGCAAGCAGGATCCCAATGCACAGCAGGCAGCATGCCAAGTAAGAGGGAGCCAGCCTTGGACCCATACCCGGCAAGCCAGTTAGCTCCATGTCAGGCAGCACGGCAAGCAGGTATGCAGACATTAGATCAGCATCGCACTGCTCACACTCCATCCGGCGCCCGGAGTCTCACATGACATGAATAACCAGCCCAGCCAACCCCTCATGCAGGTAGTCCAGCGCCTTTGGCAGCGGACAACCAGCCTCACAAACTTGCGCCCCCCTCCTCCTCATCTGTTACTGACCCCAGACCACCCACCCATCCACCCAACACACCACAAGACACCTGAGTACATCTCCTACCCGTCAATTGCTATGATAAGAAAAAGGTACACAACAACCGCCCCCTTCCACCTCCCCAAAGTCAGGCGTCAAGAAACGTACGCCACAGCCCACCCACCAAGGTATTCCAGCTCCTTCTTCAGCAGCAGCCCCGCCACCTTGGGCGACAAAAACTCGGCCACCCCGGCAGTGGATGCATGGGCGCGGTGGGCGGTACCGAAAGCGTCGTTCACATACAGGTCGCTGTCGGCCGCTAGCTTCTGTGCAAAGGCCTTGTCATTCTTCTCCTCCTCCGGGTGCCACCTACAACGCATGAGTCTCGAAGTCTCGGCTTCTCGGTAGCTTGGCTTCCATGTTGTGGCACAGCCGGTGGCCAATCTATCAATCACTGTCCCCTTGACGATAACAACAACGTCGGTTGGCGGGAGGGTACGAACTACAGTAGACCAGATAGTGCTGCCTCTCACCTGCCATCTGCCTCTCCAGAAGCAGCACCAACCTTCCCACATGCACAATCTCCCTACAACACATGGAGCCTGGCGACCCCAGCACCTCAGCCAGGGCAGCAGCAGCGCCCCACCATCCCTCACCTGACATTCTCCAGCAGCAGCACCGACCCCTCCTTCAGCGCCTTGATCTTGGCAGCCACCTCCTCCCCCACGCTGTCAGCGGCAAGCTCCACCTTCTGCCCCAGCAGCTCCGACAGACGCTCGGCCACGGGGGCCAGGCTGGTCTTCTTGTCGGCGCCCTTGGGCCGGCCCTGGAGGGGAGAATGATGATAACGCTGCTTAATGAGGCAGCCTTAGTGGGGAGTGGAGCCCATCTGTGTACAAGGCAACAAGTGGGCCAGGGCAGAAGGACAGGAAGGCAGCCTGGGCAGATTGGATCCGGTTGGGGCCGCCTTGGACAGGTGTGGGAGCAGGGTGAGTGGTGCCACTTGAGGGAAGAGGACCATGCGTATGGTGGGCAAATGCGCAGGAAGGCAGCCAGGAGAGCTGGAGCAAGGGCAGAGCAGCTGAGCTTCATGCACACTCCAGGGCTGTCGACACAAGGTCACATGTGTTGCGGGGTCTACAGCACAGAAGAAGGTCTAGGTCGGTGGCAGAAGATCAATGCGTGCAGGCTGACGTGGGCAACGCGGCAGGATGTGTGCCGCCCCTTGCACATGCCTGTGCGCACAGGCCGGCCAAGTGGGAGGCTCACCAGGTGTGATGTCAGCACCACCTTGGCACCCTTCTCAAGAAGGAGGTTGATGGTAGGCAGGCTGGCGCGGATGCGGGTGTCATCAGTGATGGCCAGGCTCTCCTTGTCCTGGGGCACGTTCAGGTCCGCACGCACAAAGACAGTCTTGCCCTTGAGCTCTTCGGGCTTCAGGTCAGACACGCTGCGCTTGCTGCTCATCGTGCCTGGAATGTTGAAAGAGGAGAAGCTAGATTGGTATCGCCGGTATCAGCCCAGCTGGCAGCACCCAAGCCTTGCATGCGCTGCACGACCTGTGCCAGCAGGACTGAACCCAACCTGCTTAGCAAAGCCGCTATTGATTGTCGCGCTGGATGATGTGACAACAGCTGACAGCAAGGCCACTGGCGGTGGGCCGAGTCCCAAGGAAAACACCCACCCCAACCACGAACAACTCCATGAATCCGTGATCACATTGTGGAGTGGTCCGATTGCATACAGAGTACATAAGGATGTCTCGATCTGCAGGGTCAACACTAAGAATTGCGAACTGCAGCACTCACCAAACTTGCAGGGCCTCGGCAATAATTCCGGCTGCAGGTAAAGAAGGCCCTATGCAATTCTATTCTTTCGCAAAGCTCAAGTTCGCCTGCAGAGGCTTGGTTTGGGTTTACCCTCCTAGAAGAATGCCACGTCATTGCGGCGGGAAGAGTAGGCTGGGTTAGTCAACTCTGCCATGCTGCCTGTTACAACTGTTGTTAGGCTGCCTCCTCCAGGAAGTCTAATAGAAAGGTACAAATGTATATCTGTCAGCCTGTAAGCAAGCTCGTTCCAGGCATGGATTCACAATGTGGAACGCCTGTCTTGTGGCTGCGAAAGCAGTACCCCTTTATTCATAGTGCCGCAACCTAACACACTCTCAACCTGCCACACCCCGTGAGCTAGATATCTGCTGCAACAAGGTGATTCAGAATGCAATATGACCGTTTTGCTAAAGGGAAAGTCCTGAGGAAGCTGGTTACCTAGCAGAGGCCCACCGCTACCTGCCGCGCCCTCCTCCCAGCGTCACTATCCACCTTCCGCGGGTCGGTTCCTCCCCACTTCACAAATGCCCTGGAACTCTCCGTCAGAAGCAACCTCGCCACAGCAACCCACAGGTCACCAAGTCCACTGTACCCTGCCCAGCAGTTGCAGCCGCCGCACACTGCCCAGCAGTTCCAGCCACTGCCAGCTACTAGTAGAGGGCTTGGTACTTGGCCAGGATGTCCTCGGTGGTCTCAAACGCCTGGTCAAAGGCGGCACACTCCAGCCCATACCGCTGGTACTGGTGCACATAGGCTCGCACATCGTACAGGCGGGAGGCCTTCCCCAGCATGCGGCTGATGGGGCCAACAGGAGTCTACATGGGGCAGTAACACTCTATCCCAGCATCAGTCCGAGTGCAGGGGCACGAGTGGGCGGGCCCAAGGTCGGTTCAAAATGGCTGCTGTGTGGACTGCAGTGCCAGAGGACAGCCATAGAGAGGCGCGGGGAGCAGGGGTGCACCAGGGTGGTACTAGTCTGGTAGCAAGCTTGACTTGGAGGCGCGGCAGCATCACCCCAGCTGAGCTTCACCATGATTGCACATCCAGCTTGTGTTGTGGGCCCAACACTGAGCATTGCGGAGCCCTGATTTGTCTCAACAACTCGCTGGCTAGCCGTACCCCCTCCGCTTACCTGGCAGTTGGTGAGCAGCGTGGCTGACATGTCCAGCTTGGCAAAGCGCTGGGGGCTGGCAGCCACAAGCAGCGGGTCCGGCTGCCAGCTGGGGTACAGGGCGGGGTCCTGGAGCGGTGAAGCATCTGTCTCGCGAGCCTGGAGGCCCCTGCAGACCACGGCTAGCAGGCAAGTCACATGAACTGTGCACAAGATGTGCTCCTCCAGCATTTCCCCGCTTACCCCACTCACCTACCTACCCATCACCTTGCTGTCACATGCACCGCTGTCATAGTCGTGTGAGGCACATCGCGAGTAATGAATGCTGACCTTGATATTTACTTGACAATTGCATCGCTCAGACTTCCCACCCACGCTCGCCTGAGCACAAGCAGGCTGGCAAGGCTCTTGTTGGCGGCACTACTACGCCCGCCGTTGCCACCGCTGCTAAGGCGCGAGCCAGGAGACGGCGCCCAGTCCATCCCTGCCTCTAGCGTGCGGCCTGCAGCAATAGGCTAACATTAAGCGCAGCGTGTGGGTTTGCAGAAGCATCAGACTAAAAACCTGGTTAGAGCTACGCCACAGACGACGGACCCAACACATGGAACTCTTTATTCCTGAATCACTAATGTAAATGTGCGGGTGCAGTGCCATGGGTGTGAGACTGCACTCAGCTGTAATGTTCCCTGTCCCACCATCATGTCGCCTCTGACATCTGTCATTACGGGAACCTCCTGGGGCAGCCAAGGGAGGCTGCGCACCTGTGGCTTGCATCTGCTTCAGGCGTTTCATGAGCGCGGGCCAGTTAAAGACTGTAAAATCGACATGCCCCGGTGGCACCTGTACAGGAGCAGCGCAAGGAACTAAGATCTCTGACGAAACTGGATGTCTGTCTGCCCTCCACTCCCTGCGCTCTGAGACAACAAGGTGGGGTACAATTGCCTCCAGCTGCCAGCCCCAGTCCGCTCTGCTTCACTGGAACCTCTGTCCGGTGCCTCACAGCGACAACCTCTCAATCATCGATCACAGAGCACCCACACCCCTGCGCCCCACAGCCCAGGCACCCAGCGGCAGCCCCCGGCAAGACTTGTTGGGCTTCACCTGGGGCACAGACCGCAGTGTAAGCAGCCGGTAAGAGGGGTGGGCGCACAGGTGATCGCAAATGTCACCCAGTATCCGCAGCTGCCCCGGCTTCTTCCCGCCCCTGCCCCGTGCCCCGCTGGCCCTGGCCGGCTCGTCGTCCCACCGACTGCCCGTGCTAAAGCTGCCATCCCACGCCGCTGCACCGCCGTTGCTGCTCCCGCTCCCCCGCTGGCCTCTGCTGCTGCTGCTGCTGCTGCTGCTATGAAGCCCTCTGCTTCCACCATCATTGAAGCCGTCATCCCAGGCTGGCCTGCCGCCTCCCCTGGCTGCACCCCTGCCAGGCAGCAACCTGGCCCCACCCTGGCTGCTGCTGCTGCTGCTGCCTCTGCCGCTGCCTTCTGATCCCTCCGCCGGCCGTACAACAGCCGGCAGCAGCACCGAGGCAAGGTTGCGTGCTGCCACAGAATTGAGGTCCCCAAGGGAGGGCCGCTGGACGCCCAGCTGCTTGAGACAGGTGGCATTCAACGCCTCATTCTCCACCAAGAGCACGCCGTTGCACTGGCGGGAGAGGTGGGACAGTGTGAGGAGGGAGTTGTAGGGCTGAACCACCACCTCGCCTGTTTCGTAGGGCCTGCAGGGGGTGGCAGGTGGACAGAGAGAGCGGCATTTCGGGGGGATGCATATGGCATTTACTCCCCACCCATCACAACGTAAGAGCCAGTGTCAGTATACCCACCACTTTCACAACCAGCCATAGGTAAATGAACACTGATGCACACCGCGTCGCACTGCCCGCTTGCAAGAAAGACCCAGTCCAGTGGTAGCGTTGGCAGCAGGTAGGAGGCATGCAACTGAGTGGATCACTGATCTGGCTAACCCCGAAAAGTAGCGGCACCACGCCCTGCCCCATGCCACCCAACCAGACTCACCAAATGCAGTGACTCAGCATGGGGTCTTGGGGGTACTCCTCCCGAAGCTGCTCTGCAAGGTACGTGCCCAGGCCAGACCCCGTGCCGCCAGCAACGCTCTGTAGCAGCAGGAAGCCCCCAAAGCTGTCGCAGCGCTCAACCTGCACAGGACTTGCACAGTGAGGCTAGCTGGTCTGGCAGGGAGCTGTAAGCCGAGTGGCATGACCGCTCCGGCTTGTCCCCACGAAACCTGAGGCATGGCTTGCCCTGTTCCTGTTCTCATGTTGTTATGCAGGGGAAGGATGAGCACTCTTGGTCCCACCATGTGGTTCAGCTGCCACGGCTGCTTCACCCGCACGCGTAAGTATCTTCACATTTCACACCACCCTTGGCCCCATGGTTTTCCTCACTCCTCTCAAGGCCGTTGGCGGTCCTATTCGCATCACAACATCACACTTGCCTGGCGACGGATCATGTTCACTGCTTGGTCCCGGACTTGGGGCCCGTGGAAGCAGTAGCCCATGGCCCAGTTGTTGCCGCTGCCGCTCTGCCGCGTGAGCTGCCCAAGCTTGCTGTAGTGCCACCGCCCCTTGCCAGCTAGGGCTACCCGTTGCACCACTTTTGGCTCCATATCTAAAACCACCGACCGTGCAGTCAGCCTGCACTTCATAGCCACCGTCCACTCAGGCTCGCGCTCACTGAACCTCCTTAGAATACTTTCATACATGGTCTCTGCTGCAAGCACCCCACAGCTAGGGAGCACGAAGCACATCGCACGGACGTGGAGGATATGCAACGCTCATGCTAGTAACAATCATGCCGGTCAACTGAGCAGGGACAATGCAAGCTGGCAACTCAGGTGCCGCACCTTGTTTCGCCCCCCACCTGCGCCATGTAAAAGAAGGCATCTGCTGCGGGACTGAGCTCGTTCTGACCAGACCTAAGCTCTTCGGCCAGCACAGAGAACAGCTCGGAGCCCAGCTGATTACCAGCCTGGCCCAGCTGGAGGGTGACTGTCGACATTTGGTCAGAGCTAGCTTGAGGCTAGCATCTTTGTTGTGCAAGTGGGCTGTGAGGGAGGCGTCGCACTTTGTCCAGCTGATGCCACGGTGTCGATCAGGTGTGATCTAGCCGATGTTACATTCAGCAAGCAGCTGTGAGTCTCTTTGAGGGCGAGCTTGTAAGTGCCAACCCTCGTGCTGTCTTGGACAAAGGGGATGATGGAAAGTGGTGCAAAAAAATTTATGGTTGACAACAAGGTAGGTGAGCAGTGTCAGACACATGGGCAAAACGGAGAAAGGTGGTGAACTTTGACGGCAGTTCCTTTGCGCCTTGGCTATACTGCTGACTGGTCATGACTGCACAAATTTCGTACCGGCCAAGGCGAAGTTCTAGCTTGAATGCCATACCAAATAAGCCTTGGGAAGCACTAATTTGGGGTGACTGTCAAGGTTTGAGTTTGCCTGGTCTCGACATCATGGGCGGGCATGGTGGAAGCCCTTTCCAGGTCGCAGCCGTGACAGAGCATCAAGGGGACGAAGACACGGACAGTCCGAACCGCGACCGTGTGTTTGGGTTCAACCAGCGAGCTGCCGCGAAAGTCAGCAGGGGGAGCACGCCATCAACCCAGGTGTGAGGCGCATGCGTGTGTCGGATGTCAGCCTTGGCCACTGTAGTGCATTAGGATGCAGCGCTGGGTGGTGTAGCGCTGTTAGGTCAGCCCATCGTTGCTGAAGGCAAGGCTCCCATGCTGGTTGCAGCCCCCGCAAAGCCAAAGGGATGGGCCGCAAGGGCAGCGCCAGTCTACCCTTGCCGAGGCCCTCCAGCAGCAGCAGCAGCGGCAGCAGCAGGCTCAGCCACCCCTTCTGAACCTCAAACCGCTGAAGGTCAAGACTAGCCGGGGTGCCGCGGCTGCCGCCGGGACTAAGGGCCAGCAGCCAGCAGCAGCCCCGCTGCAGCTGGCTCAGAGGACGAAATCTGCCCAGTTGCCGGTGCCGCCGCCAGGCAGTGGAGGCGACGACAGTGCACGGGGAGGTGCGCTGCCACACCGGAGTCAGAGCAGCCCTAGCAAGGCCAGCCCAACCCTGGAGATCCCAGTGGCTGCACGGTAAGGAGGCCGCCTGCTTCCAGTGACCAGGCATGATGCATTGAGTCAGTTAGGCTTGCAGCAGAGGCGTAGGAGTGTAATGGATGATATGGCACAAAGTGCTCATGCAACGCAATGCAGGGGTGTGGTTCTCAGCCTCCTGAGCAGTACTCATGCTGCTGCCCTGCCATGCAGCCTGCTGCAAACATCTTCCAGCGGCCGCCTCGAGGATGACATAATAGCAGCAGCTGTGGAAGTCTCCCAACGAGCCCTGGCACAACAACAACTACACAAGGCACGCAGCCCTGCCAGCCCTCTGCCAACTGGGTCAGTTCCAGGCATGCCTGGCACGGTGTCTCCCCTGCCTACTCGTGCCCACAGCTCCAGCCCGGGCTCGCCATTGCCTCACCAGCCAGCATTGCCTCAGCAGCCAGCACAGCAGGCGCGGTGGGCTGCTCCTCAGATGCAGCGTGCAACCTCAGACACGCTGGCCCTGTTTGAGGCGCGGGCTGCCGCAACTACGGCGGAGGCCCAGGCGCTGTGCCTGGGGGAAGCGCTCAGCAGGGTGAGTGCGTCAGCTTTATGCAAGTACTGAGCCTGCATTAGCTTTCAGACAACTCTTCGCTTGGCACCCTGGGGTAGGGAAATATAGGCTTCGGCCTTGAAGCCCCCCAGTGTTGGAGCACTTTCTGGGTCATAGTGTTAAGGCGAACCAAACGGCCGGTGGTTTGCAACCTGCTGCAGGCGTGCAGTGATAGTTCTTTCCCACGTGGTCTCTCTGCCCCTATTGACTTCCCATATGAGCGCCACCACAGTTTTTGCAGGGAATCTCACATAGATTTGTGGCTGCAGGAGCGGGAGGAAGTGGAGCGCCTTCGGCGGGAGCTTCAGCGAACCACTCTGGAGAGGGACGAGCTGTCTCGCAAGGCAGCAGCATGGGAGCGGCCACAGCCGCATGGCAGTAAGGTTGTCAGCAACAGTGGTGGGCACAGCGCAGCTGTGGCAGCACCGCCGCTGCGGCGGTCTGTCAGCTTTTCCAGCCTGAATGACCCAAGGCGTGTGTCGCTGGGGGAAGTGTTTGACCTCGACCGCTGCAGCATCGAGGAGCGGGCAGCAGCGGAGGCCGCTCACCCCGACGGCCGCCGCCCCTCTTTCAGCTTCCTGTGGAACCAGCTGCCCCACAGGCAACCCAGCGCGCTAGGGGCAGCAGCACTGCTGCGCGATGGCGGCGCTGGCAGCGGCGGCGGCAGTGGCGGCGGCGTAGCCAGGACTGTCGCGAGCCGTCTCCAGAGCTTCCAGCTGGGAGGGCAGGCGCAGCAGGCAGGGCAGGCGCAGCAGCATGGCTTTGGGTGCTGGTCGGAGCCACCGCTGGGCTCTGCGCTGGGCAGGGTGCCGGAGGGTTCACAGGAGGGGGAGTTTCAAGTGCCCGTCTGGAACGCCATGGGCGGCAGTGCGATGGGGCAGGGCATGACATACGCCGCCGTGGAGGTGCCACTGGGAGAGTTGCAGCCGCTTGGGGTAGGAAGTGTTGGCGTAGCCGCGAGGCCAAGCATTAGGCGGTCTTTCAGTTTTTCTGGCTGATCAGCCAATCAGTTTTCTGGCTGGGCTCATGAAGAGTCAATAAGGGTACCTTCATGTTGTTTTCTGCTTGTCTTTTTCGACCGCGGGGTAAGTTCATATTTTTATGTTTGCACTACTGTGCAAGTACAGCTTTGAGTGACTTTTGCCGCTGTTTGGATGCTATCTGCTTTCTATAAGGGATTGCTGTGCAGTGTGCAGTTGTCATGTCCAGCCTCCTACACTAATTTGCGAATGCGAGCGAAGACAGGGTGACTGTCATCCTTTCCAGGGCAACTGTTGAGCTTGTAGGGTTGGTGTGATGTGTTCTACCGCCTGCGCAAGTGTGAGTGAAGACCCAGGGTGACAGTTCTACAGGGCAAATATTAAGCATGCACTGTTTGTGTGATGTGTTCTGTTTCAATATATTCTTGTTTGAGGCATCTGTGATGGCATAGGATCCAACAGCAGGACTTTTTCCTTTTCTTTGCAGTGCGTACTCCCTCTTTGCCTTCATCTGACTGCCTTTTGTTGTTGCACTGCTGGTGCGTGTGTTTATACATGTCTGCATGGGTTACTTGGCGTTTTTCTCTTCAACTGACGTTTCGGCTGGCCAGGTTTTGAGCTCGCTTTGCTTTGCCGTGTTTGCAGGCAGGCTGGTCAGGGTTTGGGAAACACAACTTATGAGGCATTGCTGTCCTGTGTGTATTTGTCCTACCAACCAAGAGGTACTTGTTGGAACAGTGAGTTGTACCGTTGTACACTGCCTCTTACTCGCATACTTGCTGTCATAAGCTGCTGTGGTTGTCTGCGGTGGTGCCCTAGACCCATACGTCCTCACCGTGCCCTCTACGTGTGCCTATAACAGCTACAATGTTTTCGTGCGGCTTGTCAAGTCTGAGTTCATACTGTTGGACCGTCACTGCTTGGTAAATGCTTCATAGTAATGCTCGTCAGCAGCAGCGGTTATATATCCAGTGCTGATTAGTTGTTTAACAAGCACCACAGAGCATAAGTGCATACACCCCTGTCAGCCCAATATACCCGTACCTCCTTCCTGATCGCATTACCTGCCACCCTAAATAAGCACCACTCATCAAGACTGGAAACCAGGCCTGTCCTGGCAAGCAGAGCTGACACTTGGGAAGTGGGCCTTATAGGTGCCATATAGAGATCGGAAAAACAAGTTAGTCTGCATAGGGAACATTTA